>NC_061160.1:58627592-58640667 GCF_022113875.1 Hydra vulgaris
ATTTGCTAAAAATGTTATAACAGCATAATAGTAATGGGTTACACAAATCCATTTAAAACTAAATAAATCCATTTAAAACTACACAAATCTTTTACTGGATACAAAAGTTTTTTAATACAAAACTGAAATATACCAAAAAAATGCACATACATCACATATCTAGTTTGTACAGAAGCAGATAAACTATGCATTCAATTATGCATTTAAGGTGTTTATCAGTCCAATTTCTTTTTTTATTTTATCTAAAAGTGTTTCAATTTAAGTCAGCATTTTAAAAATTAAATACAGCTGAATTAGTACTGATTTGATAACTAATAAGTTGTCTACATTTATCAAATTATTGTTGCCTCTTGAAAAACTTTTCAAAAGACTTAAGTCATTCAAAGTTGCAGCTGTCATTCTCTCCCATTTCTTACTACGGTGGTTGCTTGAAATTGAAAAATTTCGTTCACATGTTGGCTTGATTAATTTCAACACATTTTCTAATATGCATAACTTTTCTGATTTGAATCCAGTCATAATGTAGCTTTTAAATTCACCAGCAGTCATATCATTAGAATCAGTGACTTGGATTTGTTGTCAGGCATTGGATTCTCTTTTCTTTCAAGGTGGGTCTTTGAGCTTTGGAACAAAGTTTGAAGTTGTTCGATGTTTTAAGGAAGCAAGAAGACGCAACTTAGGATCATTGGGAGTCTGTTTGACTGTCTGATGAGCTTCAGATGCAATTTCCACAACATCATCACTGTTATCATTACTGGATGGAGTAAAAAAATGTTTAAGCCAGAATCTTTTTGCTTTTTCAAAAATTTCTTTACTTGATGAGAATAAGAAATTTGAACAGACTAACAGTTAAGATCGGACGTCTTTTAAGAATCTATGCTTCAATATCTTCAATCAAACGAGCACAAATAAAACTTTTCTTCGTTCGCAATTCCTTTAACAAAAATTCTAATGCGCTTTCTGCAATGTTAAAGCCAGCATCATCGCCACTCAGGGCATCAACAGCCATTTTACATGGTTCAAGAGTTGCTACTAATTAAGAAATGCTCGTCTCTAAATAATCAGGCCAATCATGTCTAAATGATTTAAGAGTTTTTTTTATAGCTGGGATCATGTCTTTGAAAGTTTTTAACATTTTCAATGCACTGTTCCATCAAGTTCTGACATCAAGAACTAGCAATTTGAATTTGATTCCAAGAGATTGAGCATTTTCTTTAAGCTCTTTGACTAATTTAAGTTTGTATTTGAATTTTTTTACAATAGTTCGAACATCCCCAAGAGATTTAGTACTAGGGAATGCAGGATCGTACTCAAATGCTTCCTCATCTTCCATGTTTTCTTCTTCAGAATTTGCTTCAGCTTTATTTTCGTCTTTATCTTCTTCTTCGTTTGTTTCTAAACTAACTTCAGATGTTTCATTAATTAACAATGAATCATTTAAATCTCAAATATAATCTTTCTCTTCAAAAACAATTTCTACTTAAAATAGTGATAACTAAAGATTATTTAATAAACCTTATGTATTTGGATAGCTTCATGTATTTGGATAGCTTCATCAATTAAACCTCATGTATTTGGATAGCTTCATCAATTAAACCTCACGTATTTGGATAGCTTCATCAATTAAACCTCATGTATTTGGATAGCTTCATCAATTAAACCTCATGTATTTGGATAGCTTCATCAATTAAACCTCATGTATTTAGATAGCTTCATCAATTAAACCTCATGTATTTGGATAGCTTCATCAATTAAACCTCATGTATTTTAGCAATTTTGTATGAAAGCTGTTAGTCTAATAAATAAAATAAGCTTAAAAATTTTGAGTCCGGCCAAAAGAGAGCAAACTTATTACTAAAAATGCCACTTGCACTTATGTTACACGGAAAACAAAGTAAAAAAACAAATTCAACTTATAGGTTTTCATTTCTGTGAACCAGTAAAGCAGTTTGTATTAGAAACTTTTACAAAATGCAGATAATTCTATACCAATTTAAAATTTTTATAATAACTTTTTTTAAATAAACTTGTTTTTTTGATACTGTATTTTTTACTTAAATTACATCACTTACATTATTGAGCAGTTATCGTGATTTTTTTTATCTATTATTAAGAGTTAGAGTTACGTAACAAAAAAATTGCATAAGTATTGAACTCATTCATTAAAAATAATTAACAAAGAAATTTTTTAAAAACTGGTGGCACTCTTCCTGAGTGATTTTTCATAACATTCATGAAAGTTATCAAACCGGAAATAGTTTTTTCGCAAGACCAAAAGCAACTTTAGTTTTACATCTTTATTATTACTTAATTGAGTAATTGGTTTGTCGAAGTTTTTATTTACACTTCTTAAGTTTATGTGTATTGCTTTATTTTTATAAGATTGAAATTTTATAATGCTGCTAAGTTAAATTTTTAAATATTTAAATCTTTTCTAAACATCTATATGTCAACCAAAATAATAGTACATAAACAAACAAAAAAAAACAATAAAATAAATAATTTTAATGTATATATTAAAAAAAAAAAAAAAATTTTTAATTCTTCTTATATAAAAAGTTTCAGTTAAAACCTTGCCAAGCAAATAGAAAGAAATAATAATTACTTAATGACGTAATTCATTTAGTAAACAAAAACTTAACGAAAAACCACCAGAATTTTATTAAATGAATGAAAACAAATAAAAATATATAAACATTTATATACTATTTTTATCTTTTTATTTTATCATTAATTACAAATATGTATATGTGTGCATTATTGTTAGGTTTTTATTTTCTCATAAATAAATATAATAATAAATTATTATTAATAAAAAAAAACCAATAAGATGACTAATTAGTTTGATTTTTTCAGCGCGTTTTTAAAATGCGTCACTTTTAATAAATGCAAAAAAAATCGTGGCCATGTTATCAACAAAAAAAAACATATATGCATGGTTATTCAAGGCGTGCAACTGCACACGTCTCTTGAGAAGGCCTGAGGTATACATTATAAAAACAAAGATGGTTATTTTTCACACATTTGAAAGAACTATTCTTGGTATAAAACACTTATCAGTTATTCTGCTATAAAACACTGTACCTTTACTACTTTGGATTCTTATAAATATAAAGAGAAACTATCATGCTTAATGTTTTAAACTACTTTTTACAGGTAGTAACTCCTTTCAAGTACTCCAGGTCTGGTCAAGTTTAAGATCGCCACCATCACCCTGCTACTGCAATCATGTAACTCAGTACTACCTGCCCCATGCCCAGTTGCCTTGTGGCATGTGCTGTATTACAATGTTTCCTACCTAGGACAATGAATCCTGGATCTTCTTGACTCTTCTCATAGGTTTTTGCTTATGTCTCCTTGAAAGTAGCTATGCAACTCTTTTTTTTATCATCTAATAAGGGTACAGCTCTAAAACTCAGTTTAATGGTTCTGAGGCCGACCAGTAGTAAGGTTTCCTGAACTCTGTGTTAGCTCTCAGAGCTGATTCCACCAACAGCTGCATAATATCACAGTACTAACAGTGCCATGTTGTGCATAGATGATGTCTTTGTTAGTGCTTTTCGTGTGCATTGTCAAGGAGCCCTATGTTTCAAATTTTCAAAAACTCAAGAGAACTTTTTGTCCTCTTGTATTAATTTCCAATTCTTTTTTCTGTTATTAGCAAGGTCTTTGAGTCTGTAGATTGAGTCTGTAGTTGATCAACAAATTTCTCACATCCCATTTTTAATAAGTTATTTGACAGTAAATTAATTTTCTGACTTACTGTCAGACAAATAATTTACTGTCAAATAACTTACTATAAGACAATAAAAACGGTTTTCAATCCTCTCACACTACAGCTGACTTGCTAACTGCTATGATTGAAAGATTTTATCGTGCACAAGATAGGCTAGATTTATTGCTCTTGACATATCTAAAGCTTTCGACAAATTTTGACATGCTGGTCTCCTCCATAAGCTTGTTTCATATGGTGTACTTAGAAAAGTTTTTGAGATTATCAAACTGTTTCTTTTTAACTGCTTTATTAGAGTAATCCTTGAAAGCCAACACTTTTCTTCATTTCCAATAATTTTTGGGGTTCTTTCGTTGGTTCTGTTTTATTTCTTATATAAATCAATGATCTTCCCTTACACCTAAAGTAGCTCTTTTTGCTGATGACTCAACTTCACACTCCTGTATTGACAAAAAGTCTTCTCTTTTTAATTGCTTGCCATTTTTTTACTCCTGATTCCACTCTCTAACTCTTAAAATCTCTTATTCATCCCTGTATGGATTATTGTTGTCATATTTGGGCTGGTTCAAAAATGCATAGTAAATGTAGTTGAATCCGCTATGCTAACCTGCTAAGCTTGAGCCTCTTTCCCATTATCGTAATGTTGCATCTCTTTCTCTTTTATGTATATACTATCATGGTTGCTGCTCAAGGGAGCTATCATATCTAGTCCCATCCACCAAGATTCATTCTCGCTTGACTCAGCTAAGTCTCATTTGTTTATTGTATCTGTCCCTGCATGCTGTAAAAACTTTGATTTGTCTAGTTTTTTTCCCCGCACTTTAATCATTTAGAACTCTTTCCCATCTTCGTGTTTTTCTGACTCATATAACCTACAACTTTTTAAGTCTTCTGTCAACTGTTTCCTTGCTCTATAACTCTATTCTTTTTTTTCCTAGTAACTCCCAACTTAGTAGTGGTTGCTTGCAGCCTTAAGAGTCTATTCGAATTTAAAAAAAAAAACTGCCTAATTTTTAAATTTAAACTCTTTTAAAAACTGGAGAAGAGGCTTATTTCTTGTGTTGTGAATAACTGTTGTAATCCACGAAACAAAAAAGAAGCCTCTGGATTTGCACATTCTGAATGATTGCGATCTTGCTTGCCGGTATGAGCTGAAATGATTATGCATTGATTCTATTGCCTACTCACTAGAGATCCCTAAGGTAACCTTTTTTTATCTTAAAGATCTTTGGAATCACACTAATGACTGTCAGATATGAGTCTCTGAAGCGATCAATTTTTTCTTTAAAATTATCCTCTAGGATCATTTTGAAAGATGTCGTCACAACAGACTTTCAAAGGGCATCATTAATTTCAAAAACTTCAAAAACAGATTCTGACTCATCAACTCTTTTCAAGAGATCTATACTGTTGAGTAGCTTGTGGCAGGCATTCGCTGCAAACTGCGCACCATAATAAGGCTATTGTTAGATGTGAAGAGCTGAGGGCCATCTGAAAGTGCTAGGCCAAACTTCTGTGTAGACTTTGTACATGTGATTTACCAACTCAAGAAACAGATAGAGTTCTATAGGTGGTATTAGGCTCCAAGATGAGTTTGTTATCAGATTCAGACAGAAATGGGCATGGACTATATTTCCAAAAGATTATTGCCTTCTCTAATGTCATGGCCAGACTTAAGAAACTCTTAGTAACAGGCAACAAGTGAGTGAAGTGTTCTAAATGATCCTGATCTGGAGAGATGCTTTGATTCTATGTTGCGCCACAAGCAAGGGTTAGAACTAGCATGGTTTTGTAATTCAAATATAATGTTGGCTAATTCATGTCGCATGAGACAACAAAGTGGATTGAGTTAAAATTGATCATCAATAATATTTGTCTCACATTTTCAAAGTTTTCTGGTATTCTTTCTGAAATTGCCACAAGATTTTGGTGCATGACACTGTTGTTTTTGGCTATCTTTTCAATTAAATTTTTTTATGTAGTAATGACTTTAAACCACAGTGACAATTTTGAAGATCTTTTGTTGCTGGCAACAAGAGTTCAAGGTCTTTTCCTTCATCTTTTCCCTAAGAGTTATATGACATGGATCACAGATCTCTCTTGGAATCACTCAAATTAAGATTTGTATGCTTGAAGATTTTTTAAGAGTTAACTCATATGAGCACTTTTTTCATGTACATAACACAACCTAATTTTCTAAAATCTTCATGATTTTTGGAAAAAGATATTTTGAAAGTTTGTATACACACATGACATGTGAAAAACTGCTTTCAAACTTAGTTTTGACAGTTTGGTTAGATATAAAGTTTTTTGTTTCATTGAAACTTAGAAATTTTACGTAAAAATTTTAAATTGAGTCAAAATAACCATATTCGCCTTTATTATGTATATTTGTTTGTTATGTTATTTTGTATGTTATATTTATTTGGAGTAATAAATAATAATTTAAATGAATGCAGTAAAATGCAAAATTTGAAAAGCTGTCATTTTGACTTATTGTACAAAATGGTAAAATCTTAAAATCAAATTTATTTTTTAGGACAAAATAGTTAGATTTTAAATTTTACATTTTTGGATTCAGGAAATGTTGTACTTTCATCCAGTCATTTCATTCAGTCATAGTTTTCTCAGGTCAGCTCAAAGTAATTTGCCATTTTGTACAAAGAATGAATGAGTTTTGTACAACAGTGGAATGAGTTTTGTACAACAGTGGAATGAGTTTTGTACAACAGTGGAATGAGTTTTGTACAACAGTGGAATGAGTTTTGTAATTGTAATATATAACTATATATAATATATAATTTGCAACCTTTTAAGTCGTGTGTTTACCATTATCTTGCTTTATAAACTTTAACTATTCTCTTTCAGTAACTTTCAACTCTAATAATGTTACTTGCAGTCGTGTTGGAAGTTACTTGCAGTCTTGTAATAAAGTTACTTGCAGTCTTGTTGGAAGTGAATATGTTTAATATATATATATATATATATATATATATATATATATATATATATATATATATATATATATATATATATATATATATATATATATATATATATATATATATATATATATATATACATATATATACATATATATACATATATATACATATATATCAGGGTTCTCCGTTTAGCCAGTGCTTTCGTGCTCACCCACACACTCACAAAAACTTTGGCGAGCTCATAAAAAAGTGCTTGTCAAAAAGCTAAGAGCATTTTGTTATAAATTACAACAAAACTTTTTTGTTCATTTGTGTAACTTTTATGAAAAATGGCTTTTTCTACCAGTTTTATTTAAAATTGTTTATCTAATATTTATTCAAAGAATTCTGACATGGATTTGCTAAAATTGATTATTTATGATCCAATCCTTATTTCGGACGTTAACAACTTTTGCAAGCCATGAATTTTGAACATTATGCTACCATCAAGAAATGAAAAAATAAAAAAAAGGAGTTAAAGAGGAGATTTCATCACATTTTTAACATTTTAGAGGATAATAGAGGACTTTAGAGAAGGTTTTTGAAAAAAAGAGGACTTTAGAGGAGCTGTCGCTACCCATATATATATATATATATATATATATATATATATATATATATATATATATATATATATATATATATATATATATATATATATATATATATATATATATATATATATATATATATATATATATATATATATATATATATATATATATATATATATATATATATATATATATATATATATATATATATATATATATATATATATATATATATATATATATTTATATATATATATATATATATATATATATATATATATATATATATATATATATATATATATATATATATATATATATATATATATATATATATATATTAATTAAAGTGCAGCAGATTAACTGTCATCAGGGCACCAGACTAAAAAATGTCTGCTAGTGTTTAAAACAACTGTGTTTATATCATTTTGTTAAAATTTGTATTCATAATTTTAATACTATTATTTAACTCAATTTAGAATTTGTTCAAACAGAATAAAAAGGTTTACAAGTATAAATATTATTTTTATTTGGAATTTCAGTTTGACAACAAATGTATTAATATTTTGATAGTACCTAACCTTAGTAACCTATTACAGAAAACTAGCATGGTAGTCTGGTAGTGTATTGTTTGTTATTAAGTGCAGATAATAATAATTTCTAATTTGAAAATATTTATTTAATTTCTTTAGTAATAATTATTATTATATATTGCTGCAGCTGCATAAACCAACAACTGAATGATAAGTTTGTATAATATGGTATTGAGTTTTGATTTTCTCATAATTTTTCAGTTATCATTGAAATGGCAGCATCATCTCGTGTTGCTATCTCTACACGACTTCAAACCGAAATCTTTTTAATTGGACAACCAGAGCCAAATCTTCCAGATAAAGTTCTTCCCTTAACATCTGATGTTTTAAAAACATTTTTTTATCATCTTAATTCAACCAAAAAGTCAGTGCCTGAAAGTCTTAAAACAACTGTTGATGAACTGATTATTATTTGGAATAAAGCCCGTATTCCGACAGCATTTCATCCGAATGTAGTCTTAAAGTTGAAAACTTTAGTCCAGGAATTTAAATTAATAAAAAAAAAAAAATCCAGATTGTCAGATTCTCAGAAATCAAGAGAGAAATCATTTACAGACACCATTGGCCTACTTTTTGACATTGCCCACAAGGATGCTGAAACCATGATCAGAATTGAAGAAGATAAAGAATTTTTATTGGATCAGAGATGTCAGAGAAAAATGGTGATGTTTGGAGAGGACAAAGAACTTTTAAAATTAGAAGCAAGAAATGAAGCAAGGAAACAAGCAGAGAGAGAACGAAAGCTAAAAGAAGAGCAAAGACAATCTGGTGCGAGTGCAATAGTTCCTGTTATTGAACCTTTACATGACGAAAGTTATAGTGATGACAACGATAACGATGCTGTTGATAATGACAAAATGGTTGATAGAGATTTTGAGATAGAAATCCCTGTTTATTACAGACAACAAGTCAGTAAAGCAAGTTCTTCAGGGTCAGCTGAATCAAGTTTAGCAAGTACTCCAAAACGACAATGTATCTTAGATACAATTCTTGACTCGCCTGATGTTTCATCAACATTAGACAGAATTAATCTATCTGACACAAAATTTACTATACTAGCAGCAGCAATTGCAAGGGCTGGTGGACAGAACCTCGATGATGGATCATTGTCATTGTCCTCGATGATGGATCAGTCCGTAGAAAACGAACCTATCATCGATCAAACATTGAAGCCACTGTTCGAACTGAATTCTGCGATTTGGACAAACCACCATTAATTGTCCACTGGGATGGCAAACTGATGATAGATCGTACAAATTCTGCAGACCCTAAAGCAAATGTTGACCGGCTATCTGTAGGTGTGACAGGTCACAATGTTGACAAAATACTTGGAATAGCAAAACTATCAGCTGGAACTGGAGAAGCCCAAGCAAAAGCAGTTATTCATCTGCTTAATTTCTGGGACATAATTGGTGATGTTATTGGAATGAGTTTTGATACTACAGCCTCTAACACTGGCTCCGAAAATGGTGCATGTGTAGTTCTAGAGAAACATATAGGTAGAAATTTGTTATATTTTGCTTGCAGACACCATGTTCATGAGATCATAGTAGCAGGAGTGTTTGGATCACTATTTGGACCATCATCTGGTCCCAACATACCTCTTTTCCAGAGATTTCAGCAATATTGGCCCAAAGTTAATCAAGGAAATTTTAAACCTCTGGATGACATTCAAATGAAAATACCCCTGGTGCAAGAACTACAAAATGAAGTGATGGCATTCCTCAAAGAAAACCTGCATGTTAAAATGCCAAGGGATGACTACAAAGAAATCATGGATCTCTGTCTGTTAATACTTGGAAAACTGCCTGATCAAGAAGAGAAAAATTATCATTTCAAGATCCCTGGTGCTTATCACATGGCTCGCTGGATGGCCAAGGTTATTTATTGTTTTAAGATTTATTTATTTCGTGAAGAGTTCAAGTTGACCACAAAAGAGGAAAAAAATCTCTGTGAATTTTTCTTATTTGCTAGTCTGGTTTATGTAAAATCTTGGATATCATGCCCAAATGCCAGCGATGCTCCAGTTAATGACTTGTTTCTGTTTCAGCAACTTAAGCAGTTTGCAGTTGTGAATAAAACGATTTCCGAAGCAGCAGTCAAAAAATTTCAAAACCATTTGTGGTACCTTTCACCAGAATTGGTCCCACTAGCTTTGTTTTCAAACAAACTTAAAACGGAAGAGAAGCGAAAAATGATTTCCAACATGAAATTTCACGGTGAGAACTGGTCTGAAAGGTTGATCAAATTAAAGAACATTGAAAGTCTAGAGAAGAAATCTCTGGACATGCTGGTGACATCAGTTTCAGCAAGTGCGTTGCGGTCAATGAAGGTTGATATTGATTTTCTGTTCAACAACGATCCAGCTACCTGGAATGATTCCCCAGAATACCAAGAAGGAAAAAATTTAGTATATTCATTGAAAGTAGTAAATGATGCTGCCGAACGATCTGTGGCTTTAATGTCGATGTTTAATGAATCGATTACAAGGAATGAATCTGAAATGCAGAGGTTAATTCAGGTGGTTGAGGATCACAGAAAGTCAGTGCCAGATGCCAGAAAGTGTACTCTGAAGAGTTATAGTCCTCGCTAGCATTAACATTGCACGAACTATAACATTACGATAATTAAATGTTAATTGCTCATATGTTTTTGAGTTGACCTACTTAGTAGTTGATAACGGTTTGAGAAACTGTTACTCCTTTACAATAATTTTTTTTGTTTATAATTCGTATTTTAATCAATGACAAAGAGTCAAAAATCTTAGTGTTTTATTTTGGAAAAATTCTGATATAACAAAAACCGCAGAACTTTAGTCGTATTGCAGTATTTTATTTCATTAATTTCTCTGCTAATAAACCAGTATAAAGTGGATGTGGATTGTAATTTGTATTCAGAATTTAATATTTACCGGGTTTTAGAAATTTGTGGAACTTTGTTACTTTTTCCATGTTTTTCACATTTTTCTTAAAACTTTATGGTCATTGAGCACCCCCTAAACATTATCTGATCGGAAAGATTTTTTGCACAGTTAATTAATATGTCAAATGGCACAAAATAAACAACTATGCAATCAAATCTGAAAAAAAAATTTTTTTTGGACAGCCCTAATATATATATATATATATATATATATATATATATATATATATATATATATATATATATATATATATATATATATATATATATATATATATATATATATATATGTATATATATATATATATATATATATATATATATATATATATATATATATATATTTATATATATATATATATATATATGTATATATATATATATATATATGTATATATATATATATATATATATATATATATATATATATATATATATATATATATATATATATATATATATATATATATATATATATATATATATATATATATATATATATATATATATATATATATATCAGGCCTTGTTAATAAGCGTTACGCTATTTGAATTTTATATTCACGATTTCACGTTATTTACATTATGCAAAAACTTTTTTTTTTTTTTCAAGTTTATTTAAACAGTCTTTTAGAAAAATTTATGCGGAAAACATTAATTGTTGTAACTGTAGGTTAAAAGGAAAAGCTGTAATTGTTGTAAAAAACATTTGTGGAATATTTTTTTTATTAGATAAAAAAACAGATAGATAAATTAACTTTTTTTATTTTAAGTTTTTTGTTTTTTTTTTATTTATTTTTAATTTACTCTATTAAATTTAAATTAAATTTATACTTAAACATAATTAAATAAAAATTTATTTTATTAAATTGAATTAAAATTCTTTTAAAAACTTTAAAACGCTTCATTTTACAATTTTTTTTACTGATAAAATTTCCAAACTATGTTCAAGTAAAAAAAAAAAAATCAATAAATTTAATTCAAGTTACTTTGAAATATACGTATTACATATAACTTTATTTAAAATTTAGTTTTTTTTAACATAAGTTTTTAAATTACAAAAATTTTTTATTTTTTTGAATTGATCATAGATTAAACGTCAATTAAAAATGATTAACTAGTTTATGAGTAGTATCCGAAGATTTTGTTAAATCCAAAATATTAAAAAAAAAAAGATTGATAAGTTTTTATTTTATGCCAGCTTATTGATTTAAAAAAAAAAAAAAAAATACTTATCTGATTAATGCGCTTTTGTAGTTAATAAATGACGTCAATACAAAAAAGTTCTTTCAAACTCGAGTTATAAATGTTATATTTGGGTTTTTCCTGAAGAATTTTATTACTTCAGAAGAATTTCATTATTTTTTTAATAAAACGAACCCAACTTTTATAACCCATTAAAAATAACGCAATCAATTAATAAAAGCTTTAAAAGTCCAACTTAAATTTATTTTAAAAACAAAACTAGTACTAGTGCTATAAATA
The DNA here is from genome assembly GCF_022113875.1 of Hydra vulgaris. Taxonomy (NCBI): domain Eukaryota; kingdom Metazoa; phylum Cnidaria; class Hydrozoa; order Anthoathecata; family Hydridae; genus Hydra; species Hydra vulgaris. The sequence goes on from NC_061160.1 coordinate 58,639,864, forward strand.
AAAGATATGAAAATTTCAAAAATATACAGATATTTGTTAAATACAAGTTCTGCTAATATCATCTTAAAACCAAAAATACTATTATTTTTTTAGATTTAGTAAGAAATAGTGAAAAAACATTAGGTTTCACGGAAATAAAAAAAACCAAAAAGCGGTAATCTTCGTTTAATCATAATTTTTATATTGTCAAAAGCCAGTTACTTAAATGCTTTAGGTGGCGCAAATGTTGTTTTATAATGGAGAAAACCCAATCTAATTGTGTAGTTGTAAGTACATTGTCTCGATAAAAATACTCATCTTGGGCAGATGTTACATGCATCCAGCTGCTGTCTTGTAGAAGGCCTCCTAGGCAAAGACTTAAGGGGTAAACAGATTCTATCTGTTGACCAGCCTCGCACCCCTTCCTCATCTATTAGGCTGGCGCAGATGTATTTTTAATACATTGTTTCCAGTTTAGGATGTTGAACGCTGGATCTTCTTGACTCAATGCGTGGGTATTGCTTGTGTCTCTATTTTTATGACTGGGCAACTCATTCTATTATCTCCTAATGAGGGTACAGCTCTAAAACTCAGTTTTATGGTTCTGAGGCCGGCTGGTAGTCAGGTTTCCCGAACTCTGTGGTAGCTCTCAGAGAGGCTGATTCCATCAACAGCCGAAAAATATCAGAGTACTAACAGTGCCATGTTGCGCATGGATGGTGTCCCTGTTTGTACTTTTGGTGTGCATTGCAGAGGCCACATTTGGAGCCCTTTGTTACGGCTTAGGGTTTATTAGTAGTAATGAGGCTATTGCTTAGTTGTTAA
>NC_061160.1:58641667-58679167 GCF_022113875.1 Hydra vulgaris
ACTCGCCATTCAATTAAGTCTCATCCTTTTTCTGTGACTGTTCCTAAGTGCTTCAAAAACTCTTATTCTTCTAGTTTTTTTCCTCGAACATCAGTTCTTTGGAATTCGCTTCCTTCATCTTGCTTTCCTGATTCATATAATTTGCAATCTTTTAAGTCATCAGTCAATCGTTATCTTGCTCTACAGATTTAGTCTTTTCTCTTCCAGTAACTTCCAACTCTTATAGTGGTTGCTTGCAGCCTTGTTGGAAGTGAAGATGTTAAAAAAAAAAAAAAAAAAAAAAAAATTTAAATCCATTTAAGAAATTCAACCATAAACAAGTGTCCTCTCATTAAATAAAAATTACCATAAAACGAATGTTTCAAAGAAATAATATTAAACTTATTAATAATAAACTTATCTTTAATAAAAATAAGTTTAAATAAGTATAAGATTTTAAAATAAGGAAATTTCTTTTTAAAAAACATTTAAATTTTATTTATCATTTTTTTTAATAATAATATTGTTTGTGTAATATTTAATTTCAAAGACTTACAACAACTTTTAATGTAGTTTTAAATTTAATTACAATGAGGTACTTCAAAGTATGCAACTGACCAGGCTTGGTCGGGAAGCGGGAGTGATCGCTCTTGATTACTGGCCACAGAAATAATATTTAGTTGCGAAAAACTGGCCAGATATTTTAGTCGTTTTGAAAACATTTCAAAAAGCAAAAAAAAAAATGCGCAAAAGATTCTTTGGACCGATGAGAGACAATTACAAACCAAAATAAAAAATTAAGAAAATAAAATATTATTTTACGCGAAAAAACTTAAAGCAAAATAAATTACGTTTAGAACAAATATTTTTGAAACATTGCTCTTTTAAAATTTTTTTATAAAATTAAACAACGTTTTTTATATGAAGTAACATCTTACGATTGTTTAAAGAGAAAACAAATGTTCTTTATTTAACAAAGAGTGTAATATAATTTTTATTTATATCTTTTCTAGTTTTAGTTTTTCTAGTTTTATCTCCAGTTCTAGATTAAGTAGGGATGGGTTAGAGGGGGCTATAGACCCGGGCCTTGCAATGTTAGACCCAAAAAAGTCAAGAAGATCTTTTTGTTCAGTCATGTTTAGGCTGTGGCACATACAAAGGCATCAAAAATAAAAATAGCCCCTGGCCCCAAAAAATCTAACAAGATTCTAACAAAACTAACCTAACTTTTAGTTTATTTCTAAGCTAAGTTATTCTATAAATATAAAATATAATTTTTTTAATACCTATTTTATGCTTCGCGTAGTTCGAAAAGTTTAACATATTTGAAACAATTCTTCTTAGTAACATGAACAAATGAAATAATTAAATCATTGAATTACTATAGAAATTAAATAAACTAGATAGAAATCAAAGTGAAACTGCTTCACAATATCGCTAATGATGTTTAGTGAGGGGACTTTTTAATTAGTATTTAAAGCAGAAAAAAGTATAACAATTTCTATAAATGGCAATTGAAACATAAATAATTAGAGTTAGTAAACCAATATCTAAATATTTTTCTTTATATCTAATAACTTGCTATATATATATATATTTGTGTTCTGTCGTGACCTCAGACGCGGTGCTTGTTCATCCACGAGTGTTGTGTGCATTGTTTGTGTTTAGTAACACGAAACTTCTTATATGCGGTAGTGGTGTAGTGGTAGAGCGCTCACTTCATAAACGAGTGGTTCCGAGTTCGATCCCCACCACGTCCCTGGTAGTACCGGGCTTAACTCGTTTCTCCGCGCAGCGGCCTTGTTCGTCAAGGTTCGTGTTTCGGAGTTATAGAGTTGAGAGAGGGTTATAGCCACAAATAAGTAGCCTCCTCGTCTGTAGTGGCCTTCTCGGCCTTGAGGAGGTGAATTAAAAAAATATATATATATATATATATCTTTTTTACATAATTAGTTTTATTAACTTTGATTGATGTTTATTGATTATTAATAAATATTGATATTAATAAATATGTTGATGATTATTAATAACTTTATTGAAAACGTAATTATTTCTGCAAGTCTTTGTTTACAAATTAAATCCTAAAAATTGCTTTAAAAGATTACATAACAATGAAAAAAATTACATTTACATAAAAAATACTTTTTAAATAAAAAATAAGAATATACTAATAAAATCTATAATTTATAAAAAAATTTGATGATTTCAAAAATATATGTTATAAAACATTAATTTTTGTAAACAAATAATAACAGTTTAAGAGATTTACGGCTTTGCAGATAAGGCTCCGAGAATGAACCTTACCTGCAAAGTATTTTTTTGAGTCAGCGTATTTTTTGAACCAGTAGAATTAGTTTGTTCGTAAATTTGGCGGATTTTTAGTGTTCGCGAATATTATTCTTTGGCACCTAGATGTTTCGAGAACATTCAAGTTTATTAAGTTTTCATGTATGTCCATAAAACAAAAGTTTTTTGTTACTTACGTAAACTTAAATGTTCTCACAACGACTAAAAAAGTTTTTTGCAACTAAATGTTTACATGTTTGAATGTTCTGAATGTAGAAACGCTAAACTAAACTTAAACTAGGAAAAAAATTAAAAAAAAAAACTAACAAAAAAAAAAAATTCCTAACGAAAAAAGAAACAAAAAACAAATTCATAACGAAAAAGAAATTATATGAGCACTAAAATGAAAATAAAGACTTTAACTCGAAGCGAAACTTTTTGTTACGCTTTTAATTACGTATGAAATAAACGTTATTAAAACTTATCTTTTAAGCATTATTAAAGTTACGCAAAACGATTTTAAATTAAGTAACAAATTACTACTAATGATTGGTTTAATAAAAGAACAGATTTTATTAAATTTATTAATAAGTGTTTTATATAATATTTTTAAATTGTATAAACATTTATTTTGTTGTTATTTAAGTGTTTTATATAATATTTTTAAATTGTATAAACATTTATTTTGTCAAAAAAGCTGCAAAAAAAAAAATTGTTAAAAAAAAAAACGTAGTCTTTTTAAAAAAGTAATTTTTACTAATTTCATGCTCTAATTAGTGAGTCTAATTAAAAAAAAGGTTTTGAACTTTTTTATTCGTAAAAATAGAAAAAAATAAATAAATAAAATGCACCTGCGATTTAAATAAAATAAATTGCCAACAAACTTTTTAATTTAATTTTAATTTGAGTATTACAACTTTATTAACAAGCGCTTCGCGTAACAAGTGCTTCACGTAACAAGCGCTTGGCATAACGAATTTAAAAATTATTATTTAAAGATTTAACCTCATTCATTTTTAATGAAATTGAAATAAAATAAAAATTGTTTACAAAAAATAAAATGCGTTTATGTAAACAATAAATATAACTAATTTTATGGTTTTATTTAAAGCCTTTGCGTAAAATAAAAAACTTTAGAAAAGATCAACAATTAAAAGATATTTATAAAGTTTTTTTATTGCATTCAAATTTTAAAAACATCAAAAAACCATGGTCAAGTTGTAAAGAAATAAAAATATTAGCGTGGTCAGTTACAGAGTGCAATCGCACTCCATTCCTGTCCAAGACTATATATATATATATATATATATATATATATATATATATATATATATATATATATATATATATATATATATATATATATATATATATATATATATATATATATATATATATATATATATATATATTAATATATATACATATACATATATATATATATATATATATATATATATATATATATATATATATACATATATATATATATATATATATATATATATATATATATATATATATATATATATATATATATATATATATATATATATATATATATAATTATTTTATAAACGTCAATAAATACAAACTTCTCTCAATACTAAATTTATTTTTTAAAAGAAATTTTCGCTTTCCAGCATCTTCAAAGTTTTTTGTTTGTTTTTTGTCGCAGATTTTCTGGTAATACTGGCCGGAATGAGGGGGTATCACCACCAAAATTTTTTTCCTAGAATATGCCCTGATATGATATATATTTCAAAAATAATATTTATTTCGAAGTATTTTTAATTTATTTATCAAAATTATCATAACAAAACATTCGAAATGCATTTTTTTTATTTTTTCTTAAAAAACGCAATTTTTTATGTAATAAAACCAAAAATAACAATTTTGTTTCGAAATGAATATTATTTTTAAAATTTTTATATAATTTTGCTTCATTTGAGTACCAGGTTGACATATTTTTGAAAAACTTTTTTTCAAAAATATTAGGGACCCATTAAATATTCGAAGGTCTTGAGGGACCCCTTAAAATATTTTTTATTCAAAGAAAAATTTAAATCTAGTGTTTTTGCATTAGATAGAACACATTTAGGGGGTGAGAGCAGATTATTTTCAAAAATGTTGTTTTTTGGGACACCCTTATATATATATATTCAATAGAGCCCCAGATTACTCAAAACTACATAGAGAAGTGTTATATACAAAGCAGGAAAATTTATATACAAAGGGAAAATTGCGCGGAAAATTGTTATATACAAAAGGAAAATTGCGCGGAAAAATCAAGTTGAGCGCGGTACTTCTAGAGACGTGGTGGGAGTCGAACTCCGAAGCGCTCGCTCACAAAGCGAGCGCTCTTACCACTACACCACTACTGCATATATATATATATATATATACATATATATATATATATATATATATATACATATATATATATATATATATACATATATATATATATATATATATATATATATATATATATATATATATATATATATATATATATATATATATACATATATATATATATATATATATTGTTCTGCAATCATATTTGAAATAAATTACATAAAATCAAACTTTTATTAAAAAGGGATTCAATAGAGCCCCAGATTACTCAAAACTACATTGAGAAGTGTTATATACAAAGCAGGAAAATTTAAAAACTACGATGAATAAACCAGACAACATAAAGATTAATTTGAAAAATACAACATCATAGTTGTATGCCACCATTTTTAAAAGGTGACATCCCATCATTAGGTAACTCAGGATAAATAACTAGTTTCAAAAATGCAATGAATGATGAGGCTATCTGAAAAATACTCAAGATTATTTATCTTTCATAAACAATTCCGCATCATTCAATTTGACAAATGTCAGCACATGAAAGCCTTGAAATCTGCAAACAAAAATATCAATAAACGCATATATTCAATACACGAGACATCACTGAGAATGCCATACTAAACTAGAAGCTTCAGTAAACTAAGGGACAGTCATTTTATACAAAGATACATAAAAAATTCATATATACCATAGATTCATAGATACCCTATTTTATAAATAGAAACCCTTATCCTCAGCCAATGTGTGCACTAAATATGTCCATCCTTTTTTTAGTATGACCTCACCAGTGAAATTTCGTGAGTATGCTAGTATTTTTACCATTTACCTTGAACACATTATGATCAACAAGCTGATTGAGTCCAGTATCTTTATCATTCAGATGACATCGCCCAATGATTCCAACCACGCATATTTTTTGATTACCATTAGATGATCTTAAAATCAAAAAAATTGATCAAAAAGTTCTTATAAAGCAGTTATTGTATAAGATTGCCAATTATAAAGATATTGAATTATAGAATCTATTTTATAGAAAAAAATCTTCAGAATGTCAAAAAAGTTTGTTTGTCAAAAAAGGAAATCTAAAAGCAAAAAGTATCAAATTAGTGTACACTTAAATAGCTTATATAAATAACAACTATTTTCAAAATTTTTATCATTTTAATTTTTAAAAACTTATAAGTAGCAAATGTAGTAAAATAAATTCACAAAAATTTTTTAAATAAATTTTTAACCTACAAAAAAAAGTTGCAAATAAAAAAATATATATATAGAAAATTACTTCTTTATTTCTTCTAACTTTGTCTGAAAGCTTGATATATCCAACAGTACAGCCATATTTAAAACTCACCAAAATTTAAAAATGGTTCCAACAATCTTTATTTTATTTAATTAAGACTCAAAACAAGAAATTATAACTAATAGTTTTGAATAGAATTAATAATTCAATGTATGTATGTATATGTGCATGCATGCATACACACAAATATACATATATATATATATATTTATATATTATATATATATATATATATATATTATATATATATATATATATATATATATATATATATATATATATATATATATATATATATATATATATATATATATATATATACATGCACATATACATACATACATACATACATAAATTTTTTTAATTTTAAATTAAATATAATATATATATATATATATATATATATATATATATATATATATATATATATATATATATATATATATATATATATATATATATTACTTAAATAATAGCATTTAGTAAAGTATTTTAGCATACTTTCTTATTAAATTTAAAAAAAAATAATAATAACTTTCAAGATAAAAAAGTCATTAAACAAAAAATCTTTTTAGTTCATGAAAGAAGTTTATGATCTTTATCAAGCATTTCCCAATTGCACTTTTCAGTTAAAAAATATCTACGATGTTTATTTTTAAACAAATCCTTAGATTTATACTTAAGTACAAACTTAATTGTGGATTTGCCGCTTAAAACAAAGTTTTCTGGTTGACAGTGAGGTGAGGTCGAAGAAAGCTTTAAGTAAACATCATCTGGTAGCTCCAATAACTGATGTAAATTATTATTTACAAAAATAGAAAACTCTGGTATTGTAATGCATTGATCTTTTAGATCATATACACTCACTATAGATTGGTTTTTAGAGAATAACAACCTTGTGTTTCGCAAAAGAAAATCGGGACAGCAGCAACTTGAAGAGCTAACATCAATCTCTGTTGTAATAATATCAACGGAGACACCATACACTATAGGACGATTCTCGTTGTTTTGAATAGTTGTATTTGTGTTAAGAGTAGCATCTATCCGCAAATCAATTCTTTCCTTTGATTGAGAACATGCACAAATGATTTCATTAAACAGCTTAATAGATAAATTTTTTGAATCTAAAAAACCACCAAACAAATATAAATCAAATCTAGGGTCTCTGTTACAATATGAACTTTTAGAATAAAGGTACATCAATTCATTGATCATCTTTTTAATCCCATTCAATGTGTCTGCACCATCAAAATGGGCCAGGCTAATAGATTTTGTCAGGTGTTCAACTAGTACTACTATTATGCAGGTAGTAGCAGAATCTGATGCAATATGACAAAAATTTTGGCAATTTACAGAAGGTGATATAGTTGCATACTCGCGTTGGGCTACATACAAAACACGATCAGAGTTAGAAAGTTCTCTTTTTTTACGATTTACAAATGATTTTGAATCTTCTAGTACTTTCAAACTTTTTAAATAAGTACTGCATATTTGATCATCAATAAATAAAACCATTTATAAATAAAATGCTAAATAGTAATGCGGGTTAAGGTAATCATTAAAATATTTAGATAAGATTTAAATGTTAAACTTAAATGTTGAATTAGAATTCAAAAAAATAATAAGAATACTATTTAAATTATTTATTAAATAACAATTAAACATTTTCAGTAGTTAGTTTATTTATTTTTATGTAATTAATTTAGCATTGATCAAAAAAAGACCCTCCATATTGCTTCTTTTCTACCAATCATCTCCAGATTGCCTCTTTTTTCCAGAGGTCTTTAAACTGCCTTTCCCTTCAAGAAGATCATTATCTGGTTAAATCATTTTTTTTAAACATTTTTGCAATTAAAAAATATATATATACAACCCTCGGAATAAGGGTCAGCATTCGGCAATGACGACCTAGAGGTGTTTGAGGTTGGCAATAAATTGCCGACCATGTTTCTATGTTTTATGGTCAAACTTTTTTTTTAGATTTTTCCTGCCGACCCAAATTGAATTAAGATCAACAAATTATTGCCGACCTTATTTTTCCTAATTCCGAGGGCTATATATATATATATATATATATATATATATATATATATATATATATATATATATATATATATTATATATATATATATATATATATATATATATACATATACATATACATATACATATACATATACATATATATATATATATATATATATATATATATATATATATATATATATATATATATACATATACATATATATACAAGTAATATAAGTAATATTGGTAGACAGTGCTCAATACAAAAGAAGAGCAAATATATATTATATTAAAATAATAATAAAATTAAATTTCTTTAAATTAATATATTTAATTTAAAGAAATTTAATATTAATATATATATATATATATATATATATATATATATATATATATATATATATATATATATATATATATATATATATATGGGCATTTCCATTTCTGCGCGTGGTTTTTTATTTTTCTTTGTTTTAGCAATTAAAAGCTGGAACTTTATGCAATATGCATACTATTTTGATTTTCTTAAAGAACAATTATAACAAAAATATTTTTATCATATTTTAGGCTATCTGAACAAATTAAATATACACATTTTTACAATTTTATTTTTTTGAGTAATAATATCGCTACATTTTGTAAAATATACAATAATTTTCAAAACGCCATACTCTAGCTAGAAATAATTGATGACTGCCTTTTCTCATCAAAAATATATTAAATATGAGTTGCAGAAGTATAATATTTCACTTGAAATGCTCACAAGCAATTTATTTTCATAAAAATAACTACATGAAATTGACAAATTTGCAACATCCGTGCGTGACTTCAGTGCGTGATCATTCATAAACTGCATTTAAACGATTGGTGTGACTCTATGATTTATAGTGCAATCCTGTAACTTTCTGGAAATCTTTACTAATGTTTAAAATACTATTTGAAAAAAAAAGTATACGAGTGAAACTTATATTGTCCGAGGAATTAAAGTTTATTTATCTAGTAACTAAAATAGAAGTTTTTCTGTTCCGTGCGTGATTCCATTTCAAACTTTATTTATTCTTTGTTAACATTACTAATGCTTACTATTTTTTGTTTACAAAATATTTATATTAATTATAATTAAATGAGAGTAAATTGGAGATCGCTAGTTTTATTTTTATGAAAATAAAAGTAAAAACATATACGAGTTTCCCTGCGTGATTTTTTGGAAATGCCCATATATATATATATATATATATATATATATATATATATATATATACATATATAAATTATGTTAGTGAATTCTACAAATAGAGTGCTCAGCGCTTTTAAAATAAAAAAATACATATCTGATTTTTGTTTTTAACAATTTATATATATATAAATACATATATATATATATATATATATATATATATATATATATATATATATATATATATATATATATATATATATATATATATATATATATATATATATATATATATATAAATATATATATTATATATATATATATATATATATATATATATATATATATATATTATATATATATATATATATATATATATATATATATATATATATATATATATATATATATATATATAAATATATATATTATATATATATATATATTTATATATATATATATATATATATATATATATATATATATATATATATATATATATATATATATATATATATATATATATATATATATATATATATATATATATATATATATATATATATATATAATGATACTTGATAATATACTGATATATATTTTACAATAAAAATTTATTTATATATAGTTTACCTGATTAAGATAACTTTCAAAAATAAAATTAATTAATAAAAAGCCAACTTTCTTTAGTCTGTCAGTAGTAGAAATATTTAAAATACAGATTGAGAAAAATGTGAACGAACAAATTCATATAATGTACAATTTGTCTAACTTTAATTCAATGTATACAACACTGTTGTATACATTGAATTTAATGAAAAGTTATAGTAGAAAATTAAAAAAATGTATGCGCTATAAATACGATGGTAAATTAAAAAAAAAAAGTGTATATAATAACTTTTTAGTTTTTCCTAATTTATTTTTATAAATTTTGAAGTTATTTTTAGGCATTGATAAAGATAAAAAATGGATTATCGTAGTTATGGTATCGAAAAACCTAAAACCAAACCACGAACTTATCCACGGAACATTATGCTCTCTTAAGGTAAGAAGTTATTGGTCTAACTTGGTATCTCAGAGATTTCAGAGATCTTGTCACCACCATAAGAGAAAGGCGTTAAAAAATATAAAATACATATTTAAAACAAATTGATTTAAAAGCTATTTAATATGCAATCAAAGTATAAAATGAAAAAAAAATACGATTAATTTAAAAACTTTTATTTTAAGTTAAAACAAATAAATTTACTTTGATATATTTTTTTTTTTTTTTTTTTTTTTTTTTTTTGTTCTTTATAACATTTTAAACAACATTCCGTTATAAATATACAAATTAAAAAATAAAATATAGAAGTTACAAGAAAGTAACAAAAAAGAAAAATCGTAAATAAGAAATAAAAGAACGCGGGGACTCGTCGTCGTCGAGAACCGCTAAAATGAACGCGATACAAACAAATTAAAAATATTCAGAAAACCCGTTATAAATATAAAGATCAGTTATATAAATACTATATAAGTTAATAAACATATAAATTGTCGTATATATTGATACATATTCTTGGTAAATATATAAATTATAAAATAATAATAGTTCTTTGATAAGTGGAGGTAAAATGGGAAAACTATTAAAAATTATTAAAAGTAAATTGATAGATCGTCAATTGTAAAAATTAATTCTTTTAACTTTCGTTTAAAAGAGTTGTAGTTACATTGTTGGATAAAATCTTGAGAAAAGTTTTTTAAGACAATTTTGTTCCATAAGAATGGTTCGCGAGAAGTAATGCAGAATTTGCTCAAGTTAGTTTGAAAAAATGGCTGCTTAATATAAATTGTTATTGCGTAAAAAGTATTTATTTTTATCTTTTAACATATACAAATCATGGAAAGAAACTGGTGAAGAATTAGTTTTACATTTGAAAATAAAACAAAGAGTATTATAAACATTGAGTTGATATACATTTAAGGCGTTCATTTTTTTTAATAGAACTTCTGAAGCTTTGCATGAGTAAGACGTTCACTAAAATGTATCAAACGTGCTGCATGCTTCTGATGACGATAAACAGCAAGGGCTGTCGACTCTTTAATATTTACATACTTAAGAGTGTAATCGTAAGCGCAAGGCATTCTGGGATGTCCTGGTAGTATAAGAATTAAGTTTACACAACAACAAACTTGGCTGAAACTCTGCAAAGTTTTCTGTTTTATATTGCGTTATTCTTTAATAAATAATACTCTTTGTTGTTCAGAAATGCCTTCAAACTGTGCTGCAACCAACTGCGCAAATACGAGTGGAATTTTTGCATCAATTATTTTGAAAGTTCAATTTTTATTTAACAAACACTGAGGGAAAATGCCTTCTCCATAATACCATTTCTACAGTATTTATGTTTTAAATATAGTCTCATGGCATCACATTCAGACGATGTATAAAATAGAAAGACGTAAATGCAGTTCTATCTGTCATACAATTCATGAAATTCTTCGAGCATTGTTTGAATTAGTTATAATTGTCAACTGTTATACTGACTTCTTATTGACCAACCAATTTGTTGATAAAAATAATACTCATTTTAATTTAATAAATTCAAAGAAGTTTCATGCTAATAAACCTGCTATATGTGATATAACAACAAAGCAAAATAACACGTTACAAAGTAAAATAACATGTTACTGTTGAGGGTATTTTAACTTCGGATTAAGAAATGAATGTCTTGTATTTGAAAACCTCTACCTCATTAGAGAATAAATGTTACAATAACTAGTATGTTAAAATGGTGTCAGGAGCTTTAAAAAAAAATTATTTAGAAAGTTTGATTAGAATTATTCAGAGCAAAGATGGTTGAAATGAAAGACTTTCGAACAATTTGGATTAGCTTACCTGAATGTTTTGTTGTTGTTGTCATTATAAACTAGCAGCTTTAAAAACAATTGTCTTAAAGAAATAGATTTTAGCGTTGCACTGCATATAAATGCTTTATTTACATTTAAAAAAACTAAATAAACAAGATTGCCTATTTTTTGCTGACAAAAAAAATCAATTTTTATAAAGAAAACTATTGTTCAATGCAGATTTATCTAGCTTGTTAAAAAAGGGGTCTGACTGTGTCAACAGTGTGTGGTAATACTTTTTGGAGAAGCGATGGATATTAGGCATGGTTTTGAGACCAATATGAAAACAAACAACCAAAATTGTTCACCAAAATCTTTATTTATATCATTGATTTGTTATATTCTATTTAACATTGTTTATGGAATTTATTGAAAAGTGGCTTCATGCTAAAAACCTAGCTTTTAGATGTTATTTAAAATCATGAAATTCTGTACTTTTAACGTTTTATTTAAAGATTACTTTTAACATACTTTTTACTAATAAAAAAAAAAGTTGGTATATTTGTCAGAACAAGAATTTTGTCTATTATTCGGCTGTACAAGATCTATGTAAAGGAAATAAAAAAAAAACTTCAATATTGATAATTATTAAATAATGCCTTTATGTTTTTCTTTTAACAATCTGTTTTGATTTTATGAGTTAATGTGTGTGTATATACACACATACAAACATACATACATACATCATGTAGTTATTTATAAATGTATGTAAATACATACATACATTTATATATACTAGCAAAAGGCAACCCGTAATACGGGTTTTGGTCGGTCTGTTACATAATTAATTTATAGTAGCTGTTTTCCACAATTTAATCTTGCAAAACCTTAACTAATACCCTTTTAGAAAATTGCCTTCAGCTTGAAAAAATTAATCCATCTGTAAAATTAACATAAAAATTATGAGGAGGTAAAATAATTTACCAACTACTACTTAACATTATTAAGTAATTTACAAATGGCACAGGTCATAACAGTGTAGAGCAGAACCATTTTCATCGACCTTCCTAAGTTTAACACAATACGTTTTTAGTTCTGACGCAAAATAATAACACTTGGTTATACTTTAAATTGACGAAAGTGTCAACTAAATCCTTAAAATAATTTTTATAACACGAACCATTAAGATTAAAATGAAGTTAACTTATATTATACAGGAGTTATCAATTTTTTGTTATCCCCTTGATTAATTGTTCTTTAGAAAAGAAAATTGTTAACTTAAAAATGTTAAATGCACACGTTTAAATAAATTTATAAAACATAACAAAGTTTATTATACTACGCAACTGAGTACAAATACCTTTCAAACAAAAGAAAATTTAATTTACGATCAAACATAGGTATAACAAATTTTTTAATACATTAATGCATCATAGAACAAACTAAAATAAAAATTATAAGAGATAAGTAGACATAAAAATTTGTAAACCAAGCTGACCCGACCCGGGCCTTGTTAAGTCTGTTCAACACAGACCATTTGTATATTATTTATTTGGCCTCTTTATTTCATTAAATTTTTAGTAAACGGTAATTTGCCACCATTTACTAAAAATTCCTTTTGTAACTCAAAATTTAATTTTTCTAAATATTTAGGCTCTAATAAAGAGGTTCCTTCCCTCTTTTTGCTTTAATGGTGGCCTGGTGAATAAAATAAAATATTAAAATGTAAAACAATGATCTACTTATATAAAAATGTTTTCTTTCTTTCCTCAAAAGTGTTGCAAATACAGACTAAGCTAACTAATTAGTTAAACACATAAATAAAACTTAAGTAACTCGATATTAATGCGCAAAACTACAATATTCTCCATATTTTTAAAGGTTTTTAGTTACGACCGCCCATTCAACCCATACGACCCCCCAATCAATTCTCTCTCTACAATTCTCAATACTAATTCTTATTTAAGTCTCATCTAAGAGAGAGAGGAAGTGTTTTAAAAACACCATGTTAGAAAAAGTAAAAAAGTCATGCAATAAATAACAGTAACTGGTTTTATTATGCTACCAATAAACAAAATTATTTTTACCTTAACTAAAAGTTAATTTCCAGCATTTCTTAATTTATTTCCAGCTTCTCTCTAACTGTTGACAAATGATTAATATTGTAAATTTCACATCATATTAAATTTACAAAATTAAAACCATGTTTCAACAGTAAGCAAAATAATCAAGTGATGACTAAGACAACTAAAAAAAAAATGAACAATTATATTAAGATTACATAAGTAAAAAAAAAAAAAAAAAAAAAAAAAAATCATTTAAAACTGAAATTTTTATTATTCGTTACTATAAATAGTAAAATTCATACTTTGCTTTATTTCAAAGTGTCTAATGTAAAGTCAAATAATAGACATCAACAGCGCTTGACACTGAATTCTGCCAAGTAAGTTTTTGGTTCATCAAGCAAAATTTCTTATATTTCAACGACAATTAATTTTATCATGCCTAGATCTATTTCTTTCATATGACAACAATTTCAAGTCACCTATAACCATTTACACTAATAACTTCTTCGAGCCTAATATTATAAATCTGTTATCATTAAATATATATTACCAGTGGTTATGCTACTGTTACAACTGAATAAATGAACGTTTTATATTTTTACAACTGAAAAATATAAAACAAAATTTATTTACATTATTTTAATTTAGCAAAGAATTTAGAACACAGTGCAAAGTTATTTGCATTGTGTTCTAAATTCTTTGCTAAATTAAGAAAGCCTTCAGGCACAATCTTAATGCACAAAAATAATAAATGCAGAATCTTGTATAAAAAATGAAGCAATGTCAGTCTAAAGTAATATATATGTATGTATATATATTCAAATTTTTTCTTTGAGATAATATTCATATAGATTCATAGAGAAATATAAAATATTCCGATATATAGGCACATTTAAGTATATAAACTTACCTGTCAAAAATTACAGTCAGTTTTTCATGTTAAATACATAAAATATATATCTAATATAAAATTAAACAAAAAATTAAACTTACTCAAATCAGTAACAGTTCGACTGTCTAAATATTTTTATTATTAACCCTTCTATTTAAAAAATAAAAACAAATGATTTGAAGTAACTAAAAAGCACTTTAGCTCTTTCCAATTGCACTAAAAAATAAAATAAATCTTGCTTGCTAAGTTGCCTAATTCTTAAGAATCTGATAACAAATAAGTAAAAAACCAAGAACAAACAAACATTTATTTACTAAAACTACTCTATTTAAACAAATTAAAGTATACAGAGAACAACATTGATACTCCTTGAAAGCTGAAAAACTTTTTATCTCAAATTTGTTTGTAGACCTTGCTTATGAAACCACTTGAATAAGAAAAGCATCAAAAAAGCCTAGAAGCTGGTATATGCTACATTGAATTTTAAATGTTGATTGGTGTAGATATTTTTAAAAAATTCAAAATGATTTGTTCTTCTATAGCAAATAAATGCACCATAAATCTGAAGTTAAAAATGTAATGAATAAGTAAATACAAAGAAAAACATCATATGTGAATTAAAAATCAATGTACCTGATAGAGATAAGCTGCGGTGATACCTGAGTAGTATCACCACATACACGTATTTATCAAAAAAATTTTAACTTTGATTATAATATAAATGCAAACATATATGCAAACTTTTAACAACTATAAAAGAACATTTATTAGCATCAATTATTTTTAATGTAACAAAGAATGCAGACTACAATGCACGACATTGTTAATAAAAATGAAGTTATGTCAGTCAGTATATATTTATCTAAAGTAGTGAAAAAGAATAAACCATTTAAAAACAAAATTAAAAATTTCTAATGAATATATATTTAGATACCTTAAAATGAAGCATAACATAACACTCTTTTGACAAATTCCAGAGCAAATTTTTAAAATTTTTCTATTCCTTATTATTTTATTCCTTATATCGATAAAATACCACATTCAACTAATGTAATTAATACCTTTATTAGATCTCTCTTGATTAACTAAAGAATTTAAATTGTAAATAAACGATAACTAAATTTTAACAAACAAACAACCAAAATAAATCTTCATATTAATAGTACGTTATTAAGTTGATTAATAGATCAAACAATTTAATCTACTCTAATAATCTACTACCTTATTAATAAACTTTAATTTTTTTTCTACGACTCAGTGTAACTATAATATAGATATTTTTAAAGTAAAAAAGAATTTAATATTATAATATATATGATTTTAAAAACCTGAAATTTTAAATCTACCTCGAAGAAAACAGATACATATTGAAAAGTATTTTTATTTCTTTTTAAAAATTTAAAAATGCTTTATAACTTACTTGTTTCGATATTATCACCAACGTCTAAATAGAAAAACAAACAAACATTCAAGTCGACTTATTTGTAAATCTTATAATATATATGATTTAAAAAACCTGAAATTTTAAATCTACCTCGAAGAAAACAGATATATAATAAAAAGTATTTTTATTTCTTTTTAAAAATTTTAAATTGCTTTATAACTTACTTGTTTCATATTATTACCAACGTTTAAATAGAAAAACAAAGATATATGAGTTATATATAGGATTTTAAAATATATATGATTTTAAAAAACTGAAACTTTAAATCTACCTCAAAGAAAACAGAGATATATTGAAAAGTATTTTTATTTCTTTTTAAAAATTTAAAAATGCTTTTTAACTTACTTGCTTCAATATTGTCATCATCTAAATAGAAAAACAAACAAACATTTAAGTCGACTTATTCTTAAATCTAGTTTAATTTCTTCAATAATAAAAAAAATTTAATCTTTGAGGATTAAATTCATTTACAAAAATCCGTTTAAACCATTTTAACATTGTAAAGTTAATTTAAAGTTTTAAAAAACTGAAACTTTAATTCTACCTCAAAGACTTCTAAACTTACTCCCTCCAATATAATTATATAATATATATAGTATATATGATAAATAAACCTCCACAATTTCCTTGGTTTAACAACTCGATTATGATTTATAACAACTCTGTAAACATGAATTTTCTAATAACCTAAATAAATTACAGATAGACAAACATAAACTAACACAATTAAATCCTAAACCAAAATTCATTCATGCAAGACAAATAATTTTATATTTATTGAAGAGCCAGAAACATATTTTTTTTCAAAGAGCTAAAGTATTAACAATATTAAAGACAAATTTTATTTATAACAAAATTTTCAATAAAAATTAAATTAAGATAAATTTATAACAAAATATTGTCATGGCTTTTATCCCAATAACCAAAACTAAGTGAAAGCATGAAACTACCCATAAATATATTTTAACGCTAGACACAAATTAAGAATTAAAGTAATCTATAACACGAAGCTTTAAATTTAAAATTTAAAAAAGATTACAATAAATTAATTACTTTTAAATTAAAAAAAAAATTTAGATTACCTATAATTTTAAGCTACTAAACATTATCTACTTAATGTCAACTTAGATATTTTGAACTCGTACCATGAAAGGTTGAAGGGAAATCTGTAAGTAAAGAAAAGTTTAGAAACTACTTAAAAAGTGTATTTTACAGACACAGAACCGTACCGTAACTATAAAACAATACGCGTAACTATGCGCACTATTAATATTCATAGGCTATTCATTATAGGCGATATATATATATATATATATATATATATATATATATATATATATATATATATATATATATATATATATATATATATATATACTGAATATATATATATATATATATATATATATATATATATATATATATATATATATATATATATATATATATATATATATATATATATATATATATATATATATATGTATATATATATGTATATATATATATATATATATATATATATATATATATATATAGTATATATATATATATATATATATATATATATATATATATTACTGAATATATATTATATATATATATATATATATATATATATATATATATATATATATATATATATATATATATATATATATATATATATATATATATATATATATATATATATATGCATACATATGTATGTGTGTGTGTTTAAACTTTAAACTTGAAAATGATAACTTGCTATGTAAATATTACATGGTAAATTATTTTATCAAGTTTCGTTCGAAGATTTTCAAGTTGGTTTATTATTATGACCCGATAAGCTTTATTAAGACATGATATATTTAATACTACACTGTGATATTGCTGCTCTTTTGAAAAATGAGAAACCTATAATTCTAATATGGAATTTTTATGAGAAAGTTATATGAGAAACCTATAATTCTAATATGGAATTTTTAAAAATAATGTCTAAATAGTATAAAAAAATAAGATTAATTCTATGAATAGTTTACAAAATGATTTAAGCGCAATCAAAATTAAAAACAACGTATTTATTTGTTTTTAAATGTTAAACTACCAGGGTATCCCACAATCCTCTGTAAACAAGTTACAAGTTTTTACGCGAGTCGACAGCCCTTGATAAAGAGGTTCAAGTTTGCTTTTATTGGTGCAAGCCCATGCAATGTTTGCATAATTTATATGGCTATGAATAAAAGAGAAATATAATTGAGTTAAAAATTTTTTATTTAAAAAGTTTCTTGCTTTATATAAAATTCCTAAACTTTTTGAAGTTTTGTTATATAAATTTTCAATATAATTTTTCCACGAAAGATTATCATCAATATAAACACCTAAGAATTTTGTAACGTTTACTCTAATTATTTCGATGTTATCAATAAAAAGGGATGGCATTTCATAAGGCAGTAGTTTTATCTTAGAGGGCGGGTGAAAGAGAGTCCAGTTTGTTTTTTGAATATTAAGCAATAATTTATTTAATTTAAACCAGTAAGAAATCTTGTTTAATTCTACATTCATAAGTTGAAACAGAGTAGTGATGTTAGTATGAGATAAGAATAAGTTTGTATCGTCTGCAAACATGATTGTTTTCAATCTGGATACTTTATAGAGATCGTTGATATATATAAGAAAAAGAAGTGGTCCGAGAATAGATCCTTGAGGAACACCACAAGTAATTTCTAACAACCTTATTGGAGAAGAAGCGTCAATGGTTACAAATTGTTTGCGATTACTTAAATAACTTTTTATCCGCTTTAAAACATTTCCCGTTATTCCGTAATTTTTGAGTTTTTTAAAAAGAATTTTATGATCTATTGTATCAAAGGCTTTCAATAGGTCGATGAAGATGCCTAAAGTAACTTAATTTTAAAAATGGAAAAGGATATTGACAATCCAAAATTGAGTAGAAATTTGCCATAGATAGCATTTTAAAATAAGGTATGCTTTGGTTTTAGCTGCATGTACAACGTTTGAAATATACTTTTTATAGTTCAGTTGAGAATTCCGAGTCACACCGAAATCTTTCGGAATAGAAGACCAAGCTAAAATAAAATATCTTAACTTACAGTGAAAGTTAATGAATTTTTTCGATGAAGCAGCCACAATCCTTTGAACAAAACACTTACTGATAGATATAGCTAGTTGCCATGTTTCTGACCTAAGTACTACGTTATCAAGAGCTAACTAAGTGATTATAGCCATTACTTAGTTAAGCTTGTTTAACTAAGTGATAGCCCATTATTGCAAAATGAACTGTTTAACATGATATTATCGGCATAAACCTTTAAAGAGCAATCAAGATTGTTTACAATAGCGGTTATATCATTGATATATAGTAAAAATAATGTTGGACCTAACACGCTACACTGAGGAACTCCGCTAACGATGCGAGTTGCGTTTGATAATGAAATTCCAACCTTAACTGGTTGACTCCTATTGTTAAGAAATGCAGTAATCTAATTTTTTAATTAACCTCTAATGTTAAATAGAGCAAGTTTGGCTAATAATTTAGGATGAGAAATTAAATGCCTTTTCATATGATGCTTGATACGAAATGCAAAATTGAATAAACTTTTTCTGACGAAAGTTTTTGTTTTCTAAATTATTATAAAGCAAAGTATATTTATTAACAGATTTTGGAAAAAAAGATCTTTAAAAACTGACGGTGGCGAATTTAGGAATAAGATACGGGGTCGACGACGCGGTTTTTCGATTTACAATTGTCAATTTCTAAAAAAAAAGGTCATCTAAATATTGAAATTTGAAATTTCTAATAAAAAATGTCCTCCAGAAATAAGAAAGGGGCTCGTGCCCCTTTACTCCCGACGTCATGGGCTTTGGCTACATAGCCTGCAGCCTATGGACGCCAAAAAGAAAAAAGAAATAAAACATAAAAAGTGGAAAGAAGAAAGTTTCTTCTCCTCAAACTTAATTTTTTTATTACAATTTTTTTCTTATGAAACCCCCTGATTTCTGGCCGATAGTTAGAGTTAAAAACCCGAATCTATTTGTTGAATGCTTTTCGAATAATTGACCAATATACTAATACTTTTTATCATTTTCGGCAAATATTTTACTGTTAAATATTACTTCATGATTTAGCTTAAATTAACGTTTTTATTTTATAAGATGTATAAAATGAGATATCGATAGTTCTAAAAGATGTCGTTTACTTATTTTAATCATTGGTATTTCATTTACTTTTCTTGCGCAATGCACATTATTAAAATTTTACAGCGTTTAATTAAGCGTAATATTTAAACGAGTATAATAATTTAATGAAACTTTATTGATTAGTATTTTTAAATAAATATTTTATAAACGTAAATAGTTTATAAACAATTTTTTTAAAATAATTCATATACATAAGCAAATTGTGGAATTATTCGAACATTTCGAATTATTAAAAAATAGTTATTCGGATAATTGAATAATTCGAATAAATTGGATTATATCCAATATGAATATCTATATTTGTCATGCCCGTAGCGTCAGGGAGAGAAAAAGGGGTCGTCGGGTGCAATCAAGCCCCTTTTTTTTTTACAGTCACAGTTAAAGAAACATCACCATCACAGTTAAAGAAACTGGACAAAATTGCTTCACGAATCAATTGCGGAGCAAATCGAGATGCTCATTCAGCCCCTCTTCTTACTAAATTAAAACTGAACTCACTAGAAGATAGAAGAGAAAAGCATGTAGTTGAACTTGTTCGTTCATTTATAACTAGAGATTGTCCTCCAACCTTTTACGACATATTTGAAGATCGTACCGAGGAGGAAACTTATAAAGAAATCCCCTCTCGTATTAAAATCGGTCAGAGACGATTTGTTGTAACTGGCCATCAGATATTAAATAATAGTTGAGCAAACTAAGAGAGAAATACAAAATAACAAAAATTACAACAAAAAAAATATAAAAAAACAAAACAAAACAAAAAATACAACAAGAACAACTCGAGGAACGGAAGAAAAATCGGTTATTTAAACTATTGTAAATAAAACTCTTAATTTTGTTTAGAGTTTTATTTACAATAATTTTAATTTCACTGTATCCAGCTCTTATCGAGTATAAAAAAAAATATATAATAATAATAATAATATAAGTAAACTAAATATACTCAATGTTTATCAATTAAACATTTATTAGATACTTACTTTTATGTACAAAGTTGATAGTAAAATGACACCTCTACCCTTTTTAACAAAATAAATTACGTTTACTCCACGAGACTTTCAAATTAGAACTATATTCAACCCAAACTTTTTATACAGCCACCAAAATTCTGTATTGCAAATAGAGGACTCAATTTATGGACTCTTAAAATTAATAACGACATCAAAACTACTTCTTCTTTTCACAAATTTAAAAACTTAAACAAAAACTTATTTAGAAAAAGTTATTTCTAACTATCTTATATAATCATATTCTTTTTTTATTTATTTATTTACTTAATTATTTTTAATTCTTATTTTAAATATAGGGTAGATTAGGGTAATATGAGCACCTTAAGCGAAAATTGGAATATTTTCAAAAATAAATATGCTGGATCCAAAATTTTTGCAAATAAACAATTTTTAGGGATCTCTACTCATAATCCATTTAGATATTTGGGCACCCGACATTTTTTCTTAAAAACACAGAGATTTTAAAAAAGTAGCAAAAGTGCTCGTATTACCCTGACCCCTTGGTAATATGAGCACTTTAAATTAGCTAAAAAAAATAGCATTAATTAGGTAAAAAAAGACCAATCTGACTAATAGAACTAATTTTTGGAATATAAAGATTCGTGATTAACAAAACTTATCATTAATAGATCAAATTTTAAGCTACATTTTGTTGAAACAATACTACTATGTTTTCCGGAAAAAAAAAAAAAAATTAATACACTCTAAATTAAAAAGTGTTAAATTACACCAAAACGGTGTGCAGCATGAAATACACCAAAACGGTGTTAATTAACACCGTTTTGGTGTTTTTCATGCTGAACACCGTTTTGGTGTTAATTAACACTGTTTTGGTGTTAATTTACACCATTTTGGTGTATTTCATGCTGCACACCGTTTTGGTGTTAATTTGCACCGTTTTGGTGTTAATTAACACCGTTTTGGTGTTAATTTACACCGTTTTAGTGTATTTCATGCTGCACACCGTTTTAGTGTTAATTTGCACCGTTTTGGTGTTAATTTACACCGTTTTGGTGTGTTTCATGCTGCACACCGTTTTAGTGTTAATTTGCACCGTTCTGGTGTTAATTTACACCGTTTTGGTGTATTTCAGGCTGCACACCGTTATGGTGTTAATTTACACCGTTTTGGTGTATTCTATGCTGCACACCAACATATATACACAACATATATATTTTATATATAAAACATATATAAAACAAATAATTACTTATGAAAATACAAAAAATTCATATTTATATTCTATTCACAAAAAAGCTGTGTTAACAATAAAAGTTTTACAATATTATTTTATAATATATATAAGATTTAAATAAAGAATTACAATAAAGATTTTAATAATTGATTTGCCTTTATTGATAAAGGAAGACTTTTTTTTAAAAGAGCAACTGCCAACATTTCCCAAAATGTTTTTGAACCTGAAGGATACTTCAGGTTAAAGGCATAAAAAAAGCATAATTTAGCGTGTATAATGTCAACAAGAAAATTTTTCTGGGCGACCACAACACCTTCAATACATAGAATGTATTCTTCTCCTTCGAGGTAGACTGTGGGCTGCATGTCGGCAACCTCAAGTTTTTGCTTCACAATAACAGAGCGAGGATTTAAATAATGATTGATAGCCATCAAAAGTTTGTCATCGTCATATTCCTAATATCATTAAAAAAGTATTAATAAACATTTTTTTTAAATCCATAAATAAACAATTTCATAATTTTTAATTTAATTAATAATTCCTGTAATAAAAAACCCTAAAAACAAGCTAAACTTTTACGTTTGCAGCAAAAAAATAATTTCAAACTATATTATGACATACTTGTGGTGTTTTAAGAGCTTTTCTCAGAAGATGCCCGTTTGAAGCTAAAAAAGCTCGGCAAGTTGGAACTTTAAGACCAACATCCAATTCAACCTCTTGATGCCAGAGTTCCTCGCTATGAATGATAGCCGGAAAGTGTTTTATAATATCAGCAACTGATTGCATTAGGCAATGCCGACCTATCTTTGCTTTACAATGGCATACAACTGCCAACCTGAATCTCTTACAGTGTCTGCATGCAAAAAAATATATATTATATATTATATATATATATATATATATATATATATATATATATATATATATAATATATAATATATATTTTTTGCATGCAGACACTGTAAGAGATTCAGGTTGGCAGTTGTATGCCATTGTAAAGCAAAGATAGGTCGGCTTTTGCGTCGGCATTGCCTAATGCAGTCCCTAACCCAAACACTAAATGAGTGGACTACCCCTTATGAGTAGACTAATCCTTTATGATGCTCTCAAAATAAACTTCAAATAAACTAAAATGATTTTAGCAACCCTCGGAATTAGAAAAACTAAAGTCATAAACTGTTTTAGGTCAGTATAAGGTTGGCAAATAAATTTCTTCACAAAGGTTTCACCATTAAAAATAGAAACAGGTCAACAAAAAATTACTGATCTCAAACACATTTATGTCGGCAATTAGATCTGCATTGCTGAATGCTGACCTAATTATGAGGGTTGTTTTAGGTCAAATTATGTTTTGCATTTTGATTTAAAATAATGTCAAAGTAATAAAAATTTGAATAAATATTAATATACTAACAATGTGGTTTTGCAAATTGATAAAAAAAGCTGATCTACAATCTGCCATCTTGTGGAGGATGTGAAATTGACTAGGTTAGGTTGATTTTCAATAAATTGAGCAGATAAATCAGGAAGCTCCAAGGTTAGCCTCTTACAATAAATACTCAAACTTGATGTTTTTTTTAGATAATTGGGTTAAAGAAATATGCTTTGAAGTCAATGGTGGTGAATTTAATGATATGTTGCTTGTATTTTCAGCCTCCATTACACTATAAATCACAAAAACAATGCAATTAAAATTAACATAAAATAAATAAACAGTGAAACTAGATTAACATAAAAGTCAAATACTGTATGCAACAATTATTCGTCATCATCGTTGTCATTGTTTTAGCGTCCTTGTTTCCGTGCTTGCACGGGTTGGACGTTTCTCACAATGCAATTTTTCAAGCATACACGATCTTAAACATCTTCTTTCCTTAAATGAAGCTTTTTTAAATCATCTGAAATACACCCTTTCCAAGTTTTTCTGTTTCTACCTCTACCTTTTTCTCCTGAAACTTCTAACTATCTACATGCTGATAACCAGTCATCTGCATTCTTACGCTCTACACGCTGATTTAATTGTATCTTCAAGATAAAAAAATTTACTAACACACTCTATCTTCACTCCACTTGTTATTTCAACCTCTTTTCTAACTTCTTCTGTATACTCACCTACAGTACATTTTCTACACTCAAAACCAACAATCTTAAGAGAACCTTGTATACTACTACATCACTTATGAACCCATTGCCTACAAACTGTACAAACAATAGAATTTACTACAACTCCCTTTCTACACACTCCACATGGCCACTTCCTAGTATTTTTTGTTTGCTCATTCTTGCCTTTACAGTGCATAAATTTTGTCTTCAGGCACAAATCATCTGCATAGAATAACTCCCATGGGAAAACAACTCTGAACTCTTTAGAGAGAGCTTCCAAAACGATAATAAAAAGCAAAGGACTAAGCACTGAACCAACCTCTACTTCAAATCAATCTCTCTGTCTCTTGTTTTGATTGTTGTTGTGACATTTTCATGAATAACCATTATGACTGTCACTAGCCATTCTTTAACACCTAAACACTTTAAAACCCACCACACAATCTCTCTTGGTACTCTGTCGAAAGCTTTTTCTAGGTCTACTATTCTCTATGGTCTACTATTCTACTATGGTCTATTGTATGCAGAAAAAGAACCTAAGCAGCAATTTTATCAGGTCATGTCAATTATAATTGAAAATTAATTGAAAAAGAAAAAAAACTTATATAAATAAAAACATCAAGAAATAAAGAAAATAAAAACACTCTGATGTAAAAAAACAATCTGATCAATAAATTTAAGTTTTGTGGTTTTTAAAAAGGTTCAACTTTTGGTGAACCAATAATTTCATCTAAAAGAGTTTTGGTAATGTAAAAGTTTTTTCTTACCATGATTGGTATAAGATTAAAGAATTCTAAAGACTAAAAATTTGAAATACATATATCAGATTTTTTGTTTAACCTGTCATCAACAGTAGTGATCTAATCTAATAGTAGTAACCATTTAATTAAATTGAAGTGTAAAACACTAACCTGTCATCAAATAGAAGTGCCATATAAGATTGTGGTCTAGAGGTACAAGCTTCGCTAAAAAAACACTTTTAAATTTAGAAGGTAATAACATAATTATAAATTTAAATTTAATATAAAATTTTATCATAATTAAAATTTTAATTTAAATTTAGAAGGTAATAACAATACTTTAATTTAATGTTTAAACAAAATATTAAAGTAAAAAACAATAAGCCTGTGTATGCACGGATTATGAACCACTAAATCATTACAATTAATAAAAACAAGTTCATTTAAATATTACAGTAAAAATATTTTGGCACAACTATATCACGTTGTTTAATCAAATATATTGGCAACGGATGGTGGTCGTGTAAGTCGTCAACTGTTACAAAAATGTATTTAGACAACTTAATTATGTGAAAAGCTTGAATGTGTTCATCATATTCATTTGTAGAATATAGTTGACACTGTAAGAATATTGTTGAACTGCACTTGTAGATAGCGATAATGCAAGCAAATTCCTGAGGCCTAAGAAGAACGCAATCACCGATTTGGTAAAAAATAGAATTAGAATTTACAGACTTGGCAGAAATTGCTTTACTAAGCTCAGGCCAGTTTGTGTTAAAGGCTTGCTTGACAAGACATGGAAGAGAAGACACATCAGTTTCCTTAGTTTCTTTAAGAATAATTTCTACATCGACAAAATCATTTCTTGTTCTACCATACGCAGCCCTTTTCTGAAATTTGCATGCAATTGTGTATTGGATATTTTTAAAGTTCTTAGAGTTTGATGCAAACTTCTTATGCACCTGATGGACTGCTTCAAAATGCAAACAAGAAGCCGCACTGAGGGTTCCGTGCTGCTCAAGGAGATGCATTTCAAGGTAATGCATTGTGTAATGTTGTTTTGGTGATACAGAACTATTGGGAAAATTTTCCATCACTGATACCAAATGTCTTTCACATATTTCCTTGAATTTTGGTAGGTGCTCTATGTCAAATGATGGTGCAAAACTAATATCCACTAACTGACGCAAAAGTTTCCATGTACTCCAGACTCTATCATTTTTTGGAAAGTAATCAGCAAAGAGAACACCAAATAATCTCACAAAACACCATATCTGAACTGCTTTGCCCTTAATTTCTTTTTTCACTACAGGCCCAGGTTTATTTGACTTATCTGCACCCATGAATTGAAATGTATTAATCAAAGTATTGATCTGTTTCCAAGTCATGAACTTGCTTTCAAATGCATATTTTAATATCAACTTCATCTCCTTTGGGCAACATCCTTCAAGTAGATCATGCATAATATCAGGAGGAAGAGATAGAACAGGGTGAAAATTCTCGAGATAATGAAGTGGTGAACAACTGACAACACCATTAACAGTACTCAAAGAAGCATCATCCTGAACCTTTTGTACAATAGCATTATGATTACTGACAGTTCATAAAATTCAATCTTTTGATGGAAATAATGTTTTCAATCTGGGTTTAGTTATCATACAGTAACATGGTCTAGAAGAGTTAAAACCACCAATGAGATGAGACCCTAAATTATCTCCAAGAAAGCTAACAAAACATACAGGATAATGTTTATCCTGGATTACTACACCATTTGATTGTAAATCATTCAAGTCATTTATAAATACTTTAAGAATAGCAGGAAGGCCAAATTCTGTGATGTGGGTTGCTGAAGATAACAGAACAAGATTGTGATGCTTTAACTGACTTCTATACTGTTTTTGCAAATTTATAATTGAAAAATAAAGACAAAATGTCTTGTGTTTTTTTTGAGTGTGTTGCCGCAAAGGGTTTAAATTAGATCCAAAATCATCTGAATATAATATGATTCCTATACTTTCTGGATGGTTAGCAAAAAAATTATTCTGCTGAAGTAACTTTCCATGTACAAAATCATAGTGGATTTTTGGAGGATTTCTTATTGAATTGGCATTCTTTGTTGCAGATAATTCTAATTGTTCAATCATATCAGCTGAAGACAAATATTTCTTGAGATTTTCTTCGATTGGTACATAAATATAGTGTTTTTTTGAAATCGATAGAAAAACTTTTACAGGAATTACATAAGAAAATTCATTCCTTAACAAAGATTCATACTTTGATTTAACTGAGCATGTTACAATAGATGGTATTAATAATCTCATAAAATCTTTTACCATGCATAAGTCCGATAAAATTTCATTGAAAGTAGTTTCAGGAACAAATTTCCTGGAAGTAAACTTCAGCTTTAAGTCACAAAAGAGCTTTTCATAAGACAGTTGTAAAACTAAACTTTCCACTTCCATAATTTGATTTTCAGCATTAATAGTGATAGCTTCATGCGAGATCGGAACACGCATGTTTGTAAATGGTAAATTAGTAAGATTAATTTTATGTTTTCTTGATGAATGTGATGTTAATGAGCTATAACACGAAAATTGCTGGTAGCAAACATGGCATTTATATATATATATATATATATATATATATATATATATATATATATATATATATATATATATATATATATATATATATATATATATATATATATATTACATCACTCATTATCATATAATGATATCATATTTTAAAATGAATATGTGATAATTAAATAATTACTTCAGATCTTGAACTTGCAATATTGCAGGAGTAGAAGTAATGGGATCATGGACTGATTCAGGAGAAGTCTGATCCTGAATAACATGTGGAACGAATTCTGAAAATGGAAGTAAAAATTTAATGTTAATAAATAATACAATTTTGTCATTTAATGTAATATAGTTAATTTTATATTTAATGTTATATAGTTTATATGTTATATAGTTATATGTTATATAATGTTATATAGTTATATGTTATATAATTTAATGTTATATAGTTAAAAAATCTACTTGAAAAAATTGTATAATTTTCAGATTAATTAAATTGATTAAGAATTGTAATCATCATAAAAAAACTAACCATCTAAAGAACTACATAAAATAAGTTGTGTATTAGAATCCAATTCATGGAGCATCTCATCTTCGTCAATTTCCATTCGCTCACGTGTACAAACAATAGTAGCACTTGTGTTCAACTTAGCATTAGCTAACACAAAATATTTATAAATTAAAGTACCCTAACTCTATTAAGGTATAGTAGCATACTATATTTCTTAAACTTATATAACTTAATATAATCACCTAATAATAACAATAATATTGAATGGTTATATTAACTTATATAAGTTTAAGAAATATCATTTAGAATTATTCCCTTATATAGTATTATTATTAATAACTGTTTAATTTTAAACAATACTACAGTATAATATATATATATATATATATATATATATATATATATATATATATATATATTTATATATATTATTATTATTATTATTATTGCTATTGTTATTATTATTTAATAACTAATAATTAATAATGCAACTTCTAAAATAACAAGTTACCTTTTTCAAGAAACTGTGAAAGCGTGGTTTCAGGTTTAACAACTATACCTTTAGGAATATCAGATGTAAATGATGCATATACAGGAAAAACTGGCATTTTTTATTGATTCTAGTTACCTTAATCAAATAAATTAAAAATTAAGCTTTAATTTTTAAACTAAAACCTTTTAGCTACGTGAAAACTATTTTTATTAAGTTATATGCATGTAGATTAAAAGGCCTAGTGTAAATTGCATTATTATAATGCAATTTTACACTACGCCTTTTAATCTAGATTAAACACATGTAGATATCTACATATAATAATATAATAATGATTATAATATTATTTTCAAATATTATTATTATTATAATAATATGTTATAATTTGTTAATGTTATTATTAAAATATTAATAACAATAGTATTATCAATAGCTTAAATTAAGTAGTAGTTGCTAATAAAAA
The DNA here is from genome assembly GCF_022113875.1 of Hydra vulgaris. Classification (NCBI taxonomy): domain Eukaryota; kingdom Metazoa; phylum Cnidaria; class Hydrozoa; order Anthoathecata; family Hydridae; genus Hydra; species Hydra vulgaris. Next base: position 58,671,336 of record NC_061160.1, read on the forward strand.
AACTCTTTAATTTTATTTAAACTCAAAATAAGAAAGATTATTATCACGTTGTTAATATTAAATTAAGCCTTAATTTGATAATAACAACGTGATAATAATCTTTCTTACTTTGAGTTTAAGTAAAATTAAAGAGTTTTTTATTAGCAACTACCTAAATAAGCTTTAGTATATTATAAATTATTGTGAATTAGTATACTACTTCACTATAAATCAAACTATTTCCATTTCTCCTCATAAAACAATTTTTCCAAATCCTTTATTAACCACATTTTCACGTATTATAATCTTTATATACTTTATATAATCTTTATATTCGCGTACTACAGCTGTATCGTTACCACTTTTTTACATTTAAAACTTTTAAATTTTTTACATTTTAACCCTTTCGTTACCGATACCACGCATAGCGGGTAAAATATGTCGTATAGCGGTGGATAAAAAAGTTTTGTTTTCTGTCAACCCCGGGTTTTTTGAGCAACTTTAAAACTTAGCTTAATAGAAAAAAGAATAATAAGCCAATTTTACAGCGAAGAAAGCTTTGTTAGATTAGCTGATATTTAATTTTGAATAAGTAATATTTTTACATTCATCAAAGTTAAACAAAATACTTGTTCCTGATGGTACTATACACAGGCCTACTGGGTGTCATTTCCCAGTAACCAAACAGTCATCACACGATGCAACAGATAAACGTCCATCTAAATTATGCAAAGTATGCTATGCACGACGAACTTTTAATAAAAATGAAAAACACAAAAAACTGTGCATGTATGCCAAACTTGCCCCTGTGAGCCAGGGTTACATATTCATAGCTGCTTTGAAATCTATCACATAGTGCTAGATTTGCTGTAAAAATTAGTATATACCTATGTTTATTTATTTGACATATCTTACTGTTGTTACTTTTTGATTTTATTATTTTTATTTGTTCTTTTTTGAAGAAAGCATCATAATTTAAATTTTTGACCAAAAGACTCACTAACCTAATAAAATTAATAACTTATGATAAAATGTTTATGACTTGAAACTTTACAGAATTACTTATTATATATGTCTGATTGTTGACTCTAAATTTGAAAAAATTTTGATCAAAATAAGATGCATTTTTATTTTGTTGAATTTACAAATAAAATATTATTTAGTTTTCAAAATATGCTATTATTAATTAAGACCTGATGATTTTTTTTTCTTAGTTTTTGTTTTATTTTATGAAAGATAAATTGTAATGTTAAAAAGGAGCCAATTTTTGAACCTTTTTTAAACCCATAATATAATTTTGTTGGTAGTTGGGTTAAAACATCCTTTTTTGTCACGGTAATATAAGGTTGCCGAGCCCGGTAACAAAAGGGTTAAATGGTTTAAACATTCACGAGCACATTTTTTTTTAGCGTTTTGCTAACTTTAACCCCTCCCCCTCTTATTTCACAAAAGATGTTTGTGACCTAAGTGACCGTGGGTATATATTTCGGCAACCCCTCTTTCCTTTGAAAGTATGTCACATTTCAAATTTTAAACTTTTTGAAACGGATAATGAATAAAAAAAGATGTTATTTTACACCGTTTTTGTAAGAAAAAAATCCTTCAGAGTGTATAATTTTCTTTCAAACAGGAAACAATACATAATATATACAGAAAATGAAGAAAAAAAACATATCATAACTTGTGGTGTTCCCCAGGGATCAATCTTAGGGCCCTTATTATTCATACTGTTCATTAATGATTTGTATTTAGCATCCAAAATTCTAAACGTTATTTTGTTTGCTGATGACTCAAATCTTTTTTGCTCTAACAGAAATATTAAAGATCTGTTTAGAATTTTTAATGAAGAGTTATTAAAAATAAATGAATGGATTACGAATAATAAACTTTCATTAAATGTTGGGAAAACTAAATTTATGTTGTTCCACAAACCTAGTAAAGGTGATAACCTTTTTTTAAAACTACCTGATCTCTTTATGAACAAAAAAGTTATTAAAAGAGAGTCAACTATTAACTTTCTAGGAGTGATATTAGATGAAAATATATCATGGAAATATCATATTAGATCTATTGAAAATAAAATCTCCAAAAATATTTCAATGCTATATAAAGTTAAACCTTTCCTTAATACGGAATCTTTAAAAATTATATATTTCTCATTTATTCATAGTTACCTTTCCTATTGTAATCTTGCATGGGCAAGTACCAATTATGGGAAGCTCAAAAAAATTTATAGCAAACAAAAACATGCTTGTAGGATTATTTTTGGCGTTAACAGAACTGTTAATGGTGAATCTCTTTTAAAGAAACTTAATGTGCTTAATATTTACAAACTTAATATATACCAAGTTATACCCTATTTACGTTTAAAACAAAACATGCGTTATCTCCTAATATATTTCAGTCTTACTTTACCGAAATATCTCATAAATATCCCACTAAATTTTCATCTGATAATTTTGTTATTCCAAGATCTTATTTAAAACTCAATTCATTTCAAATTCAATACCGGGGACCATTTATATGGAAAGGTTTTTTAAAAAATATAATTAAAAATAAAATTCTTCGAGGCATCTCCTTAGAACAATTCAAAAGAGAATCTAAACGTTTTCTATTAGAAAAAACTTTCGATTTTAAAGATTTCTTCTAAAATCACCAAAAATAATTAAACCTGAAAAAGTCATCACTACTCATTTACTATTGTCTTGTGTATCTTGTTTATTTCTTATTAAAATAAAAAATATATATACTATTAATTTTGAACAGACAAATAACATTTATTCGATTTATTACTTGTGTCTTATATTTGTCGAACTAATATTGTATTGTACTTCAATTTTTAACCTTTTAGTTTTTAACTTGTAACTTTGTGACGTTAATGTAAACGGGGCTTGGCGATAAGACAGTTTATGTCTTCTTCTTGCTCCGGCCAATTTTTATACATGAATGGTTTTTTCTCATTGTAAATTTAATTATACGGCAAAGAAAATATAATAATAATAATATAATTACACCAAAACGGTGTATATTTACACCTTTTGCTTGAATCGTTTTCAATAAACACCGTTTGAGGCTATGTTATCACCAAAACGGTGTAATTTTACACCTTTTTGGTGTAATTACAAAACAGTGTAATTTTACACTTTTTTGGTGTAAATAGAAAACGGTGTAATTTTACACCATTTAATTAAAACGGTGTAAAAATAGAAAAACTTTACATTATTCAAAGTTTAAACCTTTTTGAAACAGTGTAGTTAATAAAAAAGGTGTTATTTTACACCGTTTTAATAAGAATACATCTTCAGAGTGTATAATTACACCAAAACGGTGTAAATTTACACCTTTTGCTAAAACTATTTTAAAAAAACACCGTTTGAGGTTATATTTACACCAAAACGGTGTAATTTAACACTTTCTAATTTAGAGTGTACGTTATTTTTTCAATTTTGTTAACTCAAACCTTTGAACGATAAAAATTCAAATTTTTTAAATTTAAGTTACAGAAAAATATTTACTATTGTTAAAACATTAAAGTTTTTTACTATGTTTTGTTTTTATTCAAGAAGAACTGCTATTTTAGGACTTTAAACTAAGTAATTTCAATGAAAAACACTGGGTAGTTTGAGAATGCTCATATTACATAAAAATGGCATCTTTAAATAAAGTCAAAAATAAATCTTTCTATGCATTTTTTTTCAAACAAAAATGAATTGGATTTTTAGCTAATATATTTTTCTTTATGAAAAAATTAATTTCATTATTTTAGCACCAAAATTTTGCGCCACAGAATTATTCACGCGTAATGATATTATTTTAACAAAGCAAAAAATTTGAAAGCGTTTTAATTAGATGATATCCGCTAATTACTGCGTATAAATTTACGCAAATTGTACTGATTCTTGTTATCACCACATAATCTTTAAGTATGCTCATATTACCAAGGTGCTCATATTATCCTAATCTACCCTACATTTTTTTTTTGCTTTTTTATTCTATATTATTATTATTATTTTTATTTATTTATTTCCTTTAAGCGGCCCAAGCCGCCTGGTTTGCTTATATCTGTTTTTGTTATTATTAACTTAAATAGTGGAAAAATTACTCTTAATGCTATTAACAATTATTGATTAATTCAAGGCCAACGACACGGGTTTTGAAGTCGAGGGGTAAAATCTTTAATTTTTAAAAAAATCCTCTATATCTAGAGTTTTTTTTAAAAAAAATGTAAAAATACCATGAAAACTACGTGGCTTAGTGATAAAACTACTACTGTCTTCTTTTTCTTCCGGTCACATATATATCTATGAATACATTTTGGTGTTGTAGCAATATTTAAACGGCGAAATATATATATTAAAAAAAAGGCCTTTTTTTTAATATATATTTTTCACCCACCCCTAAAAATTTTCACGGCACAGGCCTGTTTATAGTTGAATATCCAACAAATATTAAACATTAAACCTATTATTTTAATTGTCTTGTATTAATAGAAAAACATTTTTTTAAGATTATTTTTTCTTAAACTATTTTAAAAAGTGTATTGTATTTCCCTAAATCAGAATGATAAAAAGTAACTTAGTCGTGGTCAAGAAAAAGCGAAAAAAAAAAGGCAAAATTAGTGGAAGTTTTAAATAAAGTCTCAAAAATTTAGAATTTTTTAAAGTACCAAATGAAAGTGCAGACCCTTCGGTAGAATCTAATGATACTACTGCAGCAATAAAAACGAAAGATGAAAATGATGTAAACTTACGAGAACAGATTCGTAATCAAATTGAACCAGGTACTAGTACTGTATAAGTCTCTTTTAAGGTCTCGGATATAGATAATTTGAATCTTTAACAGTCAGAGCCAGTCAAACATGCCAACACTATTAATTTCAAGCGCCATTATTCAAATCAAGTTTGTTGCTGTTATTGTTTGAGTGAACGCTTAAGAATGTTGAAAAATAATTTTGATCTTGGTTAAGTTATTCAGTCAGTAAAGGTTCAGTTTTCTGTGTTCCATGCATTACTTTCGTAATCACGCAATATCGCGTATTTTCAAAAAGTTACCAAAAAAATAAATTTGATAATAAATCGTGCATTATATCTATGGTAACAAGAAGAAATAAAGTTATTAGAATTGATGGGTAGCTGCATGGGCGCCCTCAAACCTCTAGCCTATCGGCTACAAATTATTAAATTTGCTTTCAAAAACCAATAATGATTTGTCCTTTATAAAAGAAAACATATAAAATAAACAAAATAAAAAGTATACTGAATTTGTAAACTACTATTTTTTATATCGTCGCATCGTGTCGGGAAGTTTAGTGGAAAGCCTAGAACTATTGTCTGCAAAATATTAAATTGGTAGGACAAGGAAAACATCTTATCCAACGCTCGTAAACTCAAGGGGAAAAATATATATATTTACGAAGACTATAGTGATGAAACAATGCAATTTCGTAAAGAACTTTTTTTCAAGCTAAAATACATCGTGGTAACGGAAAATACGCGAAAGTCATTTACAATCGATTAGTGATAAGAGATATGATGAGCAAGAACGAAGGTGTTGAAAGCAAGTAATTTATTTATTTACGTTTTAATATTTTCATTAGATATTAAATTTTAAGGTTTTTATTTAAAGATAATATTAACAATGAATATATCTAAAACAATTCATAATAATGAAGCAAATTTAACAAAATTAATATCTCCAATTTTTGAAATTTTGAAATATAACAAAAATGATTATAACTTTTTGACTGAAATAGATATTAAATGCTTAAATAATGAATACTATAAACCGGAAGAATTTAAGAGAAAAAAGCTTAACAAAGATTTAAACATTTTAAGTATAAATATACGGTCAATGAACAAAAATTTTGAATCATTTAAACATTTTTATTCTTTAAATTTTTTTTTTGACGTAATATGTATATCAGAAACTTGGGAAGATGCAAACTTGCCCATGTCAGAAAATTCCCTATACAATTTAGTTTCATATAAAATGATAAGTCAACCACGTGTAAACAGCAAGGGAGGTGGCGTTGCAGTGTATATTCTTAATAAATTTGAATTTAAAAAAAACAGCATTCCCGTTTTCCATATTGCACGCGAAGTACTATCAAATATTGACAACAAAAAATGCTTTGTGACTTACAGAAATCTTTCTATAAAAAACTTAAATAATTTTAAAAACAAACTACAAGTAGAACAATGGGATAAAGTATACTCATCAACAGATCCTATCATTGCGTTTGATCATTTCTCAAACACATTGCAAAATATCTTTGATAATGTATGCCCGAAAATAACTACAGAAATAAAAAACAAAGTATATAAGAATCCATGGATGACAATAACTTTAATTAAAGCATCAAAAAGAAAACAAAAACTTTAAGTAAAATTTTTGAAATCAAAAAATAAAATAGATGAAAAAATATTCAAAAATTATAAAAAGTTTTTTCAACATAGTATGAAAGAAGAAAAAATAAGGTATTTTTCTAATCAGCTTGACAAGCATAAATTCGACATAAAATGGACTTGGGCTGTTATAAACAGGAAGAGAGAAAAAGAAGCACACTTGCTTACCACAAAAACTAATTTCCGATAAAAAAAATATAACAAGTACAACAAAAATATGCCAAGAATTTAACAAATATTTTGTTAATGTAGGCCCCTCTCTTGCTTCTAACATTGTGCAACCAAATAAAACATTTGATAATTTTTTCGGAGAAAAACCCACCACTTGTATAAATAATTAAAAGATAACTAAAATTCAATTTAATAAAGCAATTATCGAACTTAAACGCAACAAGTCATGTGGATATGATGGTATTTCCAGTAATGTAGCAATTTATATAATGGACAGCATTAGTAAACCATTATTTTATTTAATATCATCTTCATTCGAAAATAGTATATTCCCTAACAAACTTAAATTAGCCAAAATGAATCCAATTCTCAAAAAAGGTGATTGCAATAACGTTTCCAACTACCGACCTATTTCTCTTCTTCCAGTACTTTCAAAAGTATTTGAGAGAATAATATATAACAGATTAAACAATTACTTTACATTAAACAATTTATTATACAAAAATCAGTTTGGATTTCAAAGTAGGTGTTCTACTGAACATGCTATTAATAAACTTGCTGACAAAATATTTAAGTTGTTTGATAGTGATGAGCTGGTATTAGAAGTTTTTGTTAATTTTTCCAAGGCCTTTGATACGGTTGATCACAGTATTTTACTTTCCAAGCTAAAATACTACGGTATAATAGGCTCAACATTTAAGTGGATTCAAAGCTATTTGTCTAACAGAAAGCAATTTGTATTACTAGAAAAGTCAGGAGCCCTCGATATTACGCGTGGAGTTCCTCAGGGTTCAATCCTAGGTCCATTATTGTTCTTAATTTATATTAACGATAAGCATAAAGAATCCCAAAAAATATCGAAAATTATGTATGCTGACGAAACAAATTTATTTTTTAATCATCCTAATACAAAAACTTTGTTTGAAACTACGAATATTGAACTTGAAAAATTCAATCTCTGGTTCATAGCAAATAAATTATCCCTAAATTGTCAAAAAACTAGTTTTACCCTTTTTTTATAAAAAAAAAAATAATCAATTAATCTCCCTTTAAAGCTTCCTAAACTGCTTATTAATAAAAATGAAATCAAACGTGAAAAATGTACAAAACTTTTGGGAGTGCTTCTTGATGAAAATTTGTCATGGAAAAACCATATTGGTCTCCTTGAAACAAAAATGTCCTCTGTAATAGGCGTTTTGTATAAGTCGAGACCTTTTCTCGATAGTAAATCGCGTAATATGCTTTACTTTAGTCTTGTACATAGTCAACTTTTGTACG
>NC_061160.1:58684167-58719167 GCF_022113875.1 Hydra vulgaris
CATAAAAATTCTAATTATTTATTTATTTTATAACCACAAATAGCTCATCAACGATCATATAAATTAACTTAAAGCAAACGCGCGCACAAAAAATCATTCCAAAAGGAAAAAAGTATACGTTAAAAAAAAAAAAAAAAAAAGAACTTCGAATTTAGAAAAAAAAAAAAAACACTTCATAAACTTAATCAAAAAAAAAAACAAATACAAAAAAAAAAGGTAAACAAAAGAACGAAAGTAAAGTAAAGTAACAAATAAAAAGAAAAAAAAGATTAGAAGAATTAAATAATCAATTTAAAAAGAAAGAAGAATAAGCAAATGTAGAGCTCGAAGATTGGGTTTTTTGTTTTTTTTTGTTTTTTTTTTTAATAATTATTTTTTCTTTACGATATAACTTGTAATCATGATTATAATTCATTAGCTATTATTATTTTTAATTCATTAGTTATTACTATTTTTCAGTTGTTATATTATTATTTGTTTTCTCACGTTATATTATTTTTTTATAGTTAATTGTATTTATTTTTAGTCCTCGTTTGATACCTACTTATTTTATTTATTACATATATCTTTAATATTATATTTTTATAAACTTATTTATTATTGACTTAATTTTACTTATTATTATTTTAGTATCTTTGTTGACAATATTATTATTGGTAGCAGTTAACAGTAGTTATATTATTATAAGTATATATTATTAATATACTATAAATATTATTAAAGTATTATTAGTTTTTTTTATATATTTGATATCTTTAGTTGTCTTAGTTACTGTTAATATTAGTTCGTGGTTTGTCAAAGTTTTATTTATTTTAATTGTTTAGTTTTATAACTGTTAGCTTTTAGCTTTCTTTAGTGTTACAAATTTTTTCTATCATTTTTTTATATTGTTCTTAAAATTATTTTTGATTATTTGCGCCAACGGTTACCCAAGTTTTAAATTAATAAATTTAGTCTTCTACTTTGCAATTTTTTTTATCTTTTTTATTTTTTTTTAAATTTTAATCTCTATTTCACACTTTAGTCACTTTAACTAGTTAATACTGTATATACACACATATATATATTTTTTCTAAAGATTATGGCATTTAAATCTCTCTGCAATACTTGTCATAAAAATATAACTAACAATCAAAGAGCCATCCAATGTGATCTTTGTAACTCATGGGTCCATGCAAAGTGTAACCATATCAATGCACAATCATAAAACCTTCTTTTGAATGACTCGTCAGATTTGTATTGTCATAGCTGTTTATCTAAGAGTATGGCCTTTAACTCGATTTCCAACTTAAAGCTTAAGTCAACATTATAATGCAAAAATATATCTGCTAGTTCATTATATTCTTTTGAGACTTCAAGTAATCATAAAAATATCTTTAAAGATCTAAATAAATTTCCCAATTCTGTTAATTGCAAATATGACGTTGTTGATCTCAATAAAACTATGCTTCCCAATTCAGAACTATATATTCATCTTAACATCGCTTCTCTACCATTCCATTTTGACAAACTCTGTAGTCTTATCAGCTCTCTTAATAATTTTCCCTTAGCAATAGGTATTACAGAATCTAATTTATATATAAACGATACAAGTATAACTGATATATATGTAAACAGATTTAATATTGAGCATTGTCCTACTGAGGCTAAAAAAGGTGGAGCACTTTTATACTTACGCTCAAATTTAAACTACGTCGTATTTTTGTTGAAATTTTAATACCTTTTAAATCTAATATAATAATTGGTTGCATTTATTGTCATCCCTCAATGAATCAACATGAATTTACTTCTTCCCACTTAACTCCTCTACTTGAAAAGTAAAGTAACGAAAAAAAAAGATTCTTCTATTGGGTGATTTTAATATGGGTTTATTAAGTCACAATGAATCTAACCCTGTTTCTACAAATCTAGATTCTTTAACATCTTACTCGCTAAGCCCTTCTATAATTTTACCATTTCGCATAACGGCTACATCAAAAACGCTCATTGATAACATATTTACGAACTTTCATTCAACTGATCAATTCTCAGGTAACCTTACTATTTCAATTTCAGACCACATGGCACAATTTATTTGCATTCCTAGCATACCCCACCACCCCAAAGAAGTAAAAACTTACAGACGATGCTTCAAAAAATTTAATAAAAATATATTTATTGAGGAAATTTCTGATATCAACTGGGAACTCTTCATTAAAAAAGATGATGATGTTAATAAATCCATGAATTTTATTTTAAAAACATTTGATGAAATCTTAGACCGACATGCTACTTATAAAATACTAACCAACCAACAAATTAAACTAAAATAAAAACCTTGGATTACGAATGGGATACTTAAATCTATTTAAGCTAAAAATAAACTTTATAAAAAGTTTATAAAATCCAAAAATATTTATAAGAAAAATGAATTATTTGCAAAATTTAAATTTTATAGAAACAAAATTTCTAATTTATAAAAATTTAGCAAAAAAAACTTTATTACTTATTTTAACAATAATCTGAACAATATTAAAAACACCTGGAAGGGAATAAAAGAAATCATTAATATTAGACCTTCTACACACAATACATTTTTTAAACTTAAATTGAACGAAAATCTTATCACTGATCACACTGATCCGTATCTAATATATATATTAATTATTTTAGCACTATACATAACAAACTACTTAGCAAAGCCATACCCTCTAAACGCATATTTAGTGACTTTCTTAACATTCCGAATGCTAAATCGTTTTTTATTAATCCGGTAACTGAAAATGAAATATCTGGTCTCATTACAAACACGCTTAAAACAAAAAAAAGTCTTGATCCTAATAGCGTACCTACATTTCTCCTCAAACTAGTCTCACACATTATTTCAAAGCCTCTCTGTACTGTTATAAATAACTCATTTAAAAATGGTATTTTTCCAGATATTTTTAAAGTTGCCAAAGTTATTCCAATATTTAAAAAAGGCTCTAAGACTAAATTTAACCAATTACCGACCAATCTCCCTGCTTTCTAATATAGGTAAACTCTTTGAGAAGGCAATGCATAATAGGCTTTATGCTTTTCTTGAAAAATTTAAATTATTTTACACCCATCAGTATGGATTTCGTGCCAATCACTCCACAACTCATGCTCTCATTGAAATGACTGAATTGGTTAGAAAAGCAATTGATGATAAACACTTTGCATGTAATGTATTTTTCGATTTACAGAAAGCATTTGATACAATAGATCATTCAATTTTGTTGAAAAATTAGAATATTATGGGATCAGAGTCGTACCGCTTAAATGGTTCACTACATATTTAAACAATAGAACACAATTTGTTTCTATTAATGACTCAAAATCTACCCTTGTAAAATGTTCTAATGGTGTTTCTCAGGGTTCAGTATTAGGACCACTGCTTTTTCTTCTTTATATTAATGATCTTCATACATCCATTAAGTTTACTTCTGTTTACCATTTTGCTGATGATACTAATCTAATACTAATTAATAAATCCCTTAAAAAAATTAACAAACACATTACCCATGATCTTGCCAATCTAGTTCAGTGGCTTCGCTGCAACAAACTTTTTCTAAACTCTAATAAAACTGAACTCATTATCTTTTGATCAAATAAAACAAAAATCTTTAAACATATGAACTTTAGATTAAGTGGCAAAATTGAACCTGTTAACTCAATTAAATATCTTGGTATAAAAATCGATTCAAATCTTTCCTTTTTATCCCACTGTAAAGACTTAGCAATGAAACTAAGTAGATCTAATAGTATGTTGCCCAAAATTCGCCATTATGTTAATTTTGAGACACTCTTGAACATATATCATGCCATTTTTGACTCACATCTTAGATATGCATGCCAAATATGGGGACAGTCCCATCAACAAGCTCCTATTAGGTTAGCCCACCTCCAAAACAAGGCTTTAAAAATTATTTATTTTCAGAATATTAAATTTAACTCTAATGTGCTCTACCTAACCTCTAAAGTAATAAAACTATGTGACTATATTCAACTTTTAAACTGTCAATTTTTCTGGGACCGCCAACACAATAACCTACCTTTAACTTTCATTAATTTCTTTTTCAAAAGTGCCAACAATCGTTATCACCTTCGTTCCGATAGTAACTTAAACCTGTCTGTCTCTAAACACCGCTCTCATAATTATGGGCATAAATCCATAAAATATCAAAGCACTTAAACTTGGAACAACCTTGTTTATGAACTAAAAGCTCTCAATTCATTCTCAACCTTTAAAACCAGTTTATTCTACTTTTTATTATAAAAATATAGTTAATGTTTATAATTTCTATAATCTATTTTTGTTGTCGTAATATATATATATATTTTTTTTACAGTTTCTATTCTATATTTTTTTATTGATTATTGTTATTATGTTGTTTTTACTAATATTTACTATTGATAACTACTTTTAACTTTTATTATTACTAAAACTAATATTGTTGTTATTATTGTTATTATTATCATTGTTATTATTGTTATTGTTATTATTGTTATAACATCGTTATTTACATAACTTCGTTGTTTTATGTTATAAAGTTTATTATCGTTATTATATATATTATAAAAATTAGCATTATATTAATTAGATATTATTAACATTAGTAGGTGTTTACTTTATATTAGTATATTTGCTATATTGTAAACATCCTTGAATGTAAAACCTTAATTCAGAAATAAATGATTGATTGATTGATTGATGGTATTTTTGTATTCTTGAAAACCAAATACAGATTTTTTGGAAAAGTTGACAATCGCTTAGGCGTACCAAATAGCACAGATTGTGTTTTACCGCTACTTAGGTTTAAGACTAAATCCTTTTCTTCAAAAAATATTGAAATTGAGTTTGAATTGTCTTTCATACGTTTTTTGATGGTACTAAAATCATTGCTGGCATAGTGTATCACAATATCGTCTGCAAATTCAAATAAACGCGCAAAGTTTGCTGGGAAAAAGTAACAGTTTTAATCTTAAAGTGTTAACATAGCTTACTTTATTCTCTTAAAATTCCAAATAAAGTTTTGTTTGCGTTTCGCACAATCAGATTTCCTCTATAAGTCTTCCTCATAGTTTCGCGAAACAAACACCTAGTCGGAATTTGTTGCATGCTGACACAAAAGACCATGTTTCATCTGAGTAACTGTTTTAGTGATTTCAAACAAGGCTCTATCACCTCATTGGACTATAAGGCTGAGTCAAGAAAATTATTTCCTGTTCTTCTAGGTAATGTTTTTTTTGGTTCATCATTTGAATTTAAACATTTATTAACATATAAACAGAGTTAAATAAAGTAAAGCTTTAGGAAGTGTATACTCAAGAATTTAGCAAGAAAAAATATAAAAGCTTTACCTATTTTTTTAAAAGTTGGTTTAAAAGCATGCTTGTTTCTTGGCGTTTTCATCATCATTGAAGCACTTCGTAAATTCCATGCAGTAGTACATCCCTGCTTTGAAAATAATCTTGAACATAGCTACACTTCAAAGATTGGTGAGTTCAGATGTTTCTATCTGAATTTCCCAAACATAACTACCACTTCATAGATAAATGTTTTTTTTTGATGAGTTTTTTTCCACGCTATTGAATTTGTTACCCATCATAACCGCTCACTTGGGATCCGAGAAACTGATTTAATGCATCATAATTTCTGAATCTATTGGCAACAATAAAAAAAATCAAGTGGCTATCCAGGCTATCCGAAAAAACTGATAAGCTACTTTTTTGACTACGAAAACAAGGATGCATAGTAGCATTAACAAAGCACTGCTTGATTGACTACATTAGCAAGCTTGCAATTGTTGACTACAATAGCAAGCGTGCATTTGTTGACTACAGTAGCAAGCATGCATTTGTTGACTACAGTTGCAAGCATGCATTTGTTGACTACAATGGCAAGCATGCATTTGTTGACTACAGTAGCAAGCGTTTATTTTAAACAATTGATTGTGTATAAGAATATTTTGTTATTTTAAACTTGTTTTGAAATTTTTATATTTTTATAACCTATTTATATTTTTATAATTTTAATATAACCTATTTAAATCTTTTTATTTTAATATAGCCTATTTATATTTTATATTTTAATATAACCTATTTATATTTTTATCAACTATTTTTAAACTTGTTTGAGATTTTTATATTTTAAAGCTTAATGTTTTTTAGAGTACTAATGAAACATTCAGACAAAAAGTTTTTTCTTCGACGATAATTTAAAAGCTATTTTTGTTTTCCTATATATTACCAACTATTTGTGCAGATTTCATTAATTAATTAATTCATTTGAATAATTAAGAACGGTAGTGTACATACTAAAAAAATTGTATTTTTCCGTAAGCTACTAGTAACAGACTTTCCGTTTTAAAAAAGGTTTAGAGCATTAAAACTAATTTCTTTTTATAAAATATAATTTAGAGTTGTATGTTATTTTTGGCTTTAGTAAAAAATAAATTTTTCATATTAAAAAAACAACCCATTTTCCTTTAACAGATCAAATGATTTTGGGATTTGTAGCAGTGTTACCTGTTTGGTTACTACCATATCCCAAAGGATATTTCTCGAAACGGAAAGTACAAATTAATTTGCATTTTGTGACTGAGACTGTTATTTCCACAAATTATTTAGAAATTTTGAAGAACAATGTGTCTTATTAGTTTCAAATTCAAAAATTTGGTTTTTTTATTTCCCGACAGGGTAACTTTCCATACGATTAGTTTTGTCAGGACATGGCTACAAAAAAATAATATATAATATTAATAATAAGCAGTAAATAATAATTCAATGTAATTATTCTTTTTTTATTCTTTTTTTTTTTCTAGCTTTGTTTTGTTTATTTTTCATTAATTTTTACTTTTTTTCTTTATTGTTTATTATTATATATACTTATTATTGTTACTGTTACTATTATTATTATATATCTGTATAGTTTGTTAACTTAGTTACTTTAGTTTTACTTATTAACTTATAATACTAAGTATAAAATTAATAATTTATTTTTATATATTTTCACTTATTACAACTAGAATATTTTACTTATAATCATTCATAATTTTTTATTACTTTAATATAACTTATTTAATTTTGTACTAATAACTTATAAATTAACTAATTATAACTTATTTTTAACATATATTTACGTTATTCTTCCGTAACTTTATTAATACAATATTTTTTCTTATTTATTTTAACTGTTAAGTAAATATTACTTTTATTTTATTAATTGAATTATATTTATATTATTAATAAACACTATTATTATTAATATTTTTGGTTATATTGCTGTTCATATTACTGTTTGTTCAATATTTCACTTCATTCATTTCATTTTATAAACTGTACTACTTAAACGTCTACTCCCTGGAAAGATTGTTTAAAAAAAATTAATACAAATCATCACTACTTTTAATGTAATCATTGCCTAAACCTTTTTCATAAAAAATGCTTTCGTCTGAATGATATGGAATTTAGGATTTTGAAAAACTCTAAAACATCTTGGTTCTGTATTTCATGTAGGAAATGTGTTTTTCCATTTAGTTCTTTATCTGATAAGGAGCTGCACCTGCAAACAATAAATGATAAAGTGATTCATATTAATGAACTCTCAAGCAACATATCATCTTTTCCAAGCATTATAGAGTCTAATCTTTATAATAAACTTAATGATTTCATTTCCTATCAACTTAATAACAACAATGACAATGACGTAAACCTCGAAGAAAACTCTATTAATTATAAATATATGGACATCGAATGTTTCAACTCTGCCAACATCAATAAAAATAGTTTTTCTCTTTTTCATTCAAATATTCCTTCTCTTATTAAAAATTTTGATAAATTTTGATAAATACGTAAAAATAACGAACATTTTGCACGTAACGTAACGTTACAGTGTTACAATACGTAACATAACTTTAAAATGTTATAGGGGGAGGTTAAGAAAAAATATAAAAGTTTTTTCAAGGCAAGACTGTTAAAATAGTCTACTAAATAGAAGAACTTTTAACAAATCTTCTTAAAAAATAAGTTTTTAACTTATTTTAAAGTTTAAAGTAAAACAACTAACATGTTGGTTTTTCCCTAAGGTAAGGTTAACATAGTTTATGGAATTGCAAATACATTTCAATCAAATAAAAATTCAAATAGAAGTATTTAAGAAATTTTATTCAAATACAAATATGCAAAATTTTTACTAATACAAAATCAAATACAGATACGCATTTAATTCCAGCACTAACTTTTAGGCATAGGCTAATGTTCTTGACATATCAAAAAGTTTTAACAAAGTTTGGCATTTTAGTTTTCTCGATAAGTTTCATATGATGTGGAAAAATTTATGAGATTATATAATCATTTCTTTCTAAACGCAATATTAAAGTCATACTTAAAAGCAGTATTAAAGTTATCGTTAAAGGCCATAACTCTTCTTCATAAGAAACAATCTTCTTAAAGGTCTTAACTCTTCTTCATAAAATCTTGAAAAATACAAGTTTTTCAATTAAGATTGATTTAATAACTGTTTGGCTTTATAAACATACAAATATTTTCGATATTTTCTTTTTTAAAAGACCTATATACTCTCTAGGTTACATTTTCAATGAGAACAATACCTAAAAACACAGACCAGGACATTATCTAAAAACATTATTGTTTTTTTTTAAATTAATTTATCAATGAAAACAGAATATCTAGTTTTTTCATGAAGACGACAGAAAATATTTTAAAAGTTTTTATCATTTTTAGGGGTGTCCACCTTAAAATTTCAAAAAGGTGATTTAATAAATATTAACAATAAAAGCAATTTTGCTAAAAAATGATTTAGTAAAAAATGATTTAATGAAAAAAAGACAAAATTTTAGGTTGCTTTAAAAAAGCGTTACCAATTTTCATATATTTTAAAAGTAATACTTTTTTTCTCTTTTAACCTCATTTTTTATTATTAATACTTTTTGCTAAAAATGTATTAATTATTCATTTTAAATATTTAGCTTGCTTATCCATAAGTATTGTTATTAATGACAAGAAAAGAAAGTAGCGTTTACGTTCTTGATATTTTAGCCGATTTAACATGTGGTTGGATTTCCGGTAAAATCAATTATTCAATTGAAAGTTGTTGTACAAATTAAAATTTAAATTATTTTTGCTTTTGTAAATATTTATCTACTATTAGTTTGGTCCATATTAAGGTTGTGGGGGCGTTTTGGTGAGTCATCCATTGGATACAGTAAAGGTATGTGAACAAAAAAAAAATATATTCAATTTCAGTGTTGAAGCTTAAAATATTTTATTATAAAATTTTAGATTTTTTTTTAAGGCTCGACTACAAACTCAAGGAGTTAATCCAAATGGAAACATATATGGTGGAACATGGGATTGTTTTACTAAAACTCTACGTCAAGAGAAGGTATAACATAAAACTAAATATGTATATATATATATATATATATATATATATATATATATATATATATATATATATATATATATATATATATATATATATATATATATATATATATATATATATATATACGTATTATTTGATTAGTTTTTAGCTTGTTCTAAAGTAAAAAATAAATAGTAAAATAAAAAACTTTTCCAACAATCGGTTAAAATTTACTTTTCAATGAAGTTAAAACTGTGTCACTAATAATAAGTAGCATAGTTGGATTTAAAACCCGTCAAGTCCTGCAAGTGGCGGGGTTAAGAACAAATATAAATTATGACGTCACCCACCATATATTAGCAGATTTTTTAATTTTTGTTAGAAAATTCATTTTGAAAAAAATTTTGTAATGCACAATCGGGCGTAACTAAGAAAAAATGGCCAAAAATTAATAAATTCAAGTTCTTTTTTTTCAAAACTTGTAATATCAATTCAAGTTATCATCAATGTATTGTTACGTCAAATCATGGCTTATAAGTTGTTTGATAAGATTTAAAACCAATGATCTTGTTTATTGGAACTTAGTTTATTATAGGTTTTTGGATAAATTTATAAACAACAATAATAAAATGGTAAGTTATGAAGGTTTTATCATCAGTTTTGTTATTAACGCAATAAGAAGAAATCTTATTGCATTATAATTATTACTGTATAATTGCTCGCACAACTGGATTGTGAATTTTAATGTGTTGAAGTGCAAAGTAATGCAAGTTGGTTGTCTGAAAAATTAATTGATAATATCAACACCATGACTAATTCTGATGGTAACAGACGCAATCTAGTAAATGAAGCAGCTTGGTAACTAAATACTTGGTTTTCTCATTATGTTGTCAGAGCTCTTCAATATGAAAAAACTCTACTAGCCCTAACCCTGACCATTCGCAAGGTCTTGGCAAAAGGCGGATGCGTTTTTATAACGGCAAAAGAGAAAATTGAAGATAAATATAAAGAATATAGAAAAAACCAAACTACATATAAAAATATTAATTATTTATTTTATAAGCAAAAATAACTCATCAACGATCATATAAATTAACTTGAAGTAAACACGCACACAAAAAAAAATTCAAAAAAGAAAAAAATTGTATATATATAAAAAATATAAAAAGAACTTCAAATTTATATATATATAAACAAAGAACACCTCATAGACTCAAATAAAAAAAAAAAAAAAAATGAGGAAAACAAAAGAACGAAAGTAAAGTATAGTAAACAAATAAAAAGTAAAAAAATAAAAAAGTTAAGAAAAATAATCTATTAAAAAAGAAAGAAGAGAAAGCAAAAGTAGAGCTAGAAATTTTTTTTTTTTTTTTAATAATTTTTCTTTTTCCTTTACAAAATAACTTGTAATCATGATTATAATGCATTAGTTATTCTTTTTCAGTCATTATACTTTTATTTGTTTTCTCACATTATATTATTTATTTATAGTTAATTGTATTTATTTTTAGTCATCGTTTGATACCTTGTTATTTTATTTATTACATATATTTCTAATATTATATTTTTATAAAGATAATTATTTTTGACTTATTTTTACTTATTATTGTTTTAGTATTTTTATTAATAATATTATTATTGGTACTAATTAACAGTAGTTATATTCTTATTAGTATATATTATTAACATAGTATATTATTATAGTATTATTAGTTTTTTTATATTCATATTTTTTGTTGTCATAGTTACTTGTAAAATTAGTTTGTGGTTTGTGAAAGTTTAATTTCATTGTTTTATTTTATAACTGTTAACTTTTAGTTACCTTTAGTGTTACTCATTTTTTCTATCATTGTTCTTATTTCTTTATATTGTTATGAAAATTATTTTCCATTACTCACGCCAACGGTTACCCAAGTTTTAAATTATTATATTTGTTCTTTTGCTTTGTATTTTTTTTTAATCTCTATTTCACACTTTAGTCACTTTAACTAGTAATACTGGATGTATATATATATATATATATATATATATATATTTTCTAAAGATTATGGGATTTAAATCTCTCTGCATCACTTTTCATAAAAATATAACTGACAATCAAAGAGCCATCCAATGTGATCTTTGTAACTCATGGGTCCATGTAAAGTGTGACCATATTGATTTTCTACATTATAACTAATATATACATAAACGGATTTAATATTGAGCATTGTCCTACTGAGGCTAAAAAAAGTGGAGCACCTTTATACTTACGCTCAAATTTAAACTACGTAGTTCGCAATGATCTTATGATTTACTCTTCTTAATATTTAGAGTCTATTTTTGTTGAAATTGCAAAACCCTGTGAATCAAATATAATTTTTGGCAGCATTTATCGTCATCGCTCAATGAATCAACATAAGATTACTTTTTCCCACTTAACTCCTCCACTTGAAGCGTTAAATAACAAAAAAAAAAAAAAGATCTTTCTATAGTTGATTTTAATATGGATCTATTAAATCACTAACCCTCTTTCTACATGTATTGATTCTTTAACATCTTACTCACTAAGCCCTTCTCTAATTTTACCATCACGCATAACGGATACATCAAAAACGCTCATTGATAACACATTCACGAACTTATATTCAACGAATCATTACTCAGGTAACCCTACAATTTCAAATTCATACCACATGGCACAATTTATTTGAAAAAAACTTACAGATAATGCTTCGAAAAATTTAACAAAAGTATATTTATTGAAGAAATTTCTGATACCAACTGGGAACTCTCCATTAAAAAAGATGATGATGTTAATAAATCTATGAATTTTATTTTAAAAACATTTGATAAAATCTTAGACCGACATGCTCCTTACATAATACTAACTAACCAAAAAATTAAACTAAAATCAAAACCTTGTATTATGTATGGAATACTTAAATCTATTTCAGTTAAAAACAAACTTTATAAAAAATTTATAAAAATCAAAAAATATTTATAAGAAAAATGAATTATTTGCAAAATTTAATATATTTAATAATTATTTTAGCACTATACATAACAAACTACTTAGCAAAGCCATACCCTCTAAACGCATATTTAGTGACTTTCTTAGCATTCCGAATGCTAAATCGTTTTTTATTAATCCGGTAACTGAAAATGAAATATCTGGTCTCATTACAAACACGCTTAAAACAAAAAAAAGTCTTGATCCTAATAGCGTACCTACATTTCTCCTCAAACTAGTCTCACACATTATTTCAAAGCCTCTCTGTACTGTTATAAATAACTCATTTAAAAATGGTATTTTTCCAGATATAATAGATTTAAAGTTTAAAATATATTTTAATATTTAAAATAGATTTAAAGTTGCCAAAGTTATTCCAATATTTAAAAAAGGCTCTAAGACTAAATTTAACCATTTACCGACCAATCTCCCTGCTTTCTAATATAGGTAAACTCTTTGAGAAGGCAATGCATAATAGGCTTTATGCTTTTCTTGAAAAATTTAAATTATTTTACACCCATCAGTATGGATTTCGTGCCAATCACTCCACAACTCATGCTCTCATTGAAATGACTGAATTGGTTAGAAAAGCAATTGATGATAAACACTTTGCATGTAATGTATTTTTCGATTTACAGAAAGCATTTGATACAATAGATCATTCAATTTTGTTGAAAAATTAGAATAATATGGGATCAGAGGCGTACCCCTTAAATGATATACTACATATTTAAACAATAGAATACAATTTGTTTATATCAATGACTCAAAATCTACCCTTGTAAAATGTTCTAATGGTGTTTCTCAGGGTTCAGTATTGGTACCACTGCCTTTCCTTCTTTATATTAATGATCTTCATAGATCCATTAAATTTGCTACAGTTTACCATTTTGCTGATGATACTAATCTAATGCTAATTAATGAATCCTATAAAAAAATTAACAAACATATTAATCATGATCTTGCCAATCTAGTTCAGTGGCTTCGCTCCAACAAACTTTTTTTAAATTCTAATGAAATTGAATTCATTATCTTTAAATCAAATAAAACAAAAATCTATAAAAATATGAACTTTATATTAAGTGGCAAAAAAATTGAACCTGTTAACTCAATTAAATATCTTGGTATAAAAATTGATTCAAACTTTTCACGTTTATTCTACTGTAAAGACTTCGCAATGAAACTAAGTAGATCTAATGGCATGTTGGCCAAAATTCACTAATATGTTAATCTTGATATACTCTTGAAAATATTCCATGCTTTTTTTTGGCTCACATCTTAGATATGCATGCCAAGTATAGAGGCAGTCCCATCAAAAAGCTATTATTAGGTTATCCCACCACCAAAACAAGGGTTTAAAAATTATTTATTTTCAGAATAATAAATTTAATCCTAATGTGCTCTACCTAACTTCTTATTAGTATTAAAACTAACTGTGACTATATTCAACTTTTAAACTGTCAATTTGTCTGGAACCATCAACACAATAACCTACCTTTAACTTTCATCAATTTCTTTTCCAAAAGTGCCAACACTCGTTATCACCTTCTTTCCAATAGTAATTTAAACCTGTCTGTCTGTCTCTCATAATTTAGGTAACAACGCTCTCATAATTGCGGACATAAGTCTATAAAATATCAAAGCATTAAAACTTGGAACAACACATGAACTAAAAGCTCTCATTCTTAACCTTTAAAACTAGTTTGTTCTACTTTTTGTTTATAATTTATATAATCAATTTTTTTTGTCTTTAGTATTGTTTTTTTTTTTAATTTCTGTTATATATTTTTGTTGTCATTAATATTGCGTATTGTTATTTTTACAAATATTTACATTACTATTATTAACTAATTTTAACTATTATTACTAATATTAATATTTTTGTTATTTTTGTTATTATTATTATTACTATTATTGTTATTATTATTATCATTATTATTATTATTATTACTATTATTATTACTATTATTATTATTATTATTATTATTAACATCGTTATTTTTATGTTATAAAGTTTATTGTTGTTAATATATATAGTGAAAAATAGCATTACACTTATTTTAGTTAGATATTATTAACATTAGTAGGTGTTTACTTTATATTAGTAAATTTACTATTTGTAAACATCCTTGAATGTAAAATCTTAATTCAGAAATAAATGATGATTGTTTGATTTTTGTTGTTTAATTAAATCCCATCTATAGTATTGTCTACAAGCCTGGTCATCCCATTATAAACTGTAATACAAAATTACTCATCATTTACAATAGGTTTAATTTTATATTTTACAACGACAGCTTCTATCATCAAATTCAGCATATTGTTTAGGAAAAATAATCTGTTTGAAACCCCAACGAGTCAAAGAATATCCAGAACGGCAGCGCTTATTTACGAACCGCGTTGTAAACTATTGGAATAAATTAGCGTAGGATGTAGTTGATGCAGTCTCACTAGACGGAAAGTTTATAACTTTTCGGAAACCAGACGGTTAGCTTAGATTCCCGTTATAAAACAAATAGGAAAAAGATCACGTAAAACCTCGGTCTATACACTTATGTTAAAAATAAATTGAATACATTTATATTGTAAGTTGACACAAAAATAATAATTTTGCTTTTTTTTTTAAAAAAAAAATTGTATTTTTTCAATATTAACTTTAAAAAAACTGCGAATTAAACCTAATCAGTTAATTTAAATCTGTTGCATAAATATTATTTAATCCTGATGCGGTTCATGAAAATATAGATATAAAATAACAAGAAACAAAAACATGATCTTTAACTACAATTGTACATGCTTTAAAATTCCTTTTAGAAATATGCAAGCTTATAGGAGCGTCCAATTGGTTCCCCGGACTCATAAAAAAGCTCTCGGCAGTCCTGATCCTATATTTTAGTACAAAAAGTCAATCCTTCCTCTACCATCTATCACTTATAAAATGTCTAATCAAAATGGATAAAAGTAAAATATTAAAAGGCATATTTGTTTGGAAAATAAAATAAAACCTAGAACAGAAAACCTGATTAGAAAACGTTTTATAATCTTTGCAAAAATTAAGAATTAATAAATAACTCTAATTTTAAAACATCTAGAGATAAGTTAATTCCATCAACAAAGTTTGTAATATTGGGAAAAATCATCAACAAAATTTTAATGTTGAAACCAATAAAATATTGGGACAAATTATCAACAAAATTTCAATGTTGAAACCAATAAAATATTGGGACCAATCATCAACAAAATTTTAATGTTAAAACCAATAAAATATTGGGACCAATCATCAACAAAATTTTAATGTTGAAACCAAGAAAATTGCAAAATGCTCTAGTCCTGTTAATTGATGACATTCTTTTTACACTTAAAAAATTTTTGCTGGACAGAGGATGTTAGATATAGTAGACAGAGATTACAAAGATGGGTTACCCACAAACAAATCTAAATGAAAGACATTTTTAATTTTGGACTTAACAAATTTTTAATAATTTTTAAAATCTCTATATTTAAAGAGCTCGTTGATATTATAAGGTAGAAGATATTATAAAAATTATTATATTTTATTTCTTTTTATCAAAGAATTAAAAAAAATGTAGCCACATTGACATTTTTTTTGGCGAGCTTAAAAAAAATCTATTCAAAAAAATACTTTTGTTGCCAAAGGCGGATCCAGATCATCTAGTAAAGATTGAGATTGTTACTTGCTATTCATCAAAATAATATTCATGCAATTAGCTTATGAAGCGATTGCAAAGTTTTTATTAATTTTTTTTTTATTTCAAAACGAAAAAAAGAAAAATTATTATTAAATTATTAAGGCTAGTTTTGGGGTTAGATATATTTTTTTTTAGGGTTAGGTTACAACCAAGGATCAAATATATATTTTTTTAGGGTTAGGTTACCACCAACAATCAAAGATATATTTATTTTAGGATTAGGTTACAACCAACAATCAAAGATATATATTTTTTAGGATTAGGTTGCGACCAAGGATCAAAGATATATTTTTTTTAGGGTTAGTTTACCACCAAGGATCAAAGATATATTTCCTAAAGAACTAATTTAGACCTTATTGACCTTATTGTTTTGAATCTGGAAACAGTTTATTTGGATATTAAAATTTTTTTTCATATGCCACCGAGTAATAAAATTCCTTTTTGTGATCAAAAATCTTATTTTTTCATAAACTTTTGATAATTCTGTTAATTTATTTCTGAATTTATAATACATGTTCTTTTTCTGTAAATAAAAATCAAGCTAATATTTACTATTTGAAAATAAAAATAAAAATTAAGGTGACCTTAATTTTTTTGCCTTGCCTTTGAAACAACTACGATATATATATATATATATATATATATATATATATATATATATATATATATATATATATATATATATATATATATATATATATTGTTGAATTTGAATTTGTTTATTCAGAAATTAGAAGTATATATTATATATTTAATAGAATAAAAAATTTACCAATTTCTAATGAAGTAGTGCAACACCAGGTACTACTATGCTGACAGATTAAAGACACGCGCTGAGTCTATTATTTTTTCTTTTCCCAATGTGATTTTTGAAAACATTTACCGAATTGCGTAGGTTGTATATGACGGAAGTTTGCTCCATGCATTTACCACGCAGTTACTGAAGAAATGCTTTCTCTATTTGCAATTTTTGACAACTTGCTTAGTTTAATCGTCAATTGTGCCCTTGTAGGCAATAATTCAATATTGATGGCGCATACACCTGTGGTTGGGCAAATTATATTTTTTTGATACCGTGAGCAATTTTAAATTGCTGAATCAAATGACCTCAATTTCTATTTTCTTCAAGGATTGTAAGTTCAAGAATAAGAAGCCTCTCCTCATATGATTTATGCTATGATATGATATGCTATGATACTTATCATATGATTTCTGTGATTATTTTTGTTGCTCTTTGCTGAATATACTCTAGCGTACATATATCTTGTTGTAGATATGGAGACCAATTAATGAGGCTTGAATTGCAAACTCAAGATGTGGTCTGACATCTTCTGTGTAGAAGACTTTCCACAAAAAAAAGCCTTTGCCTCTAAAAGATTTTTTGACTCGCAATTGGCTCTACCTAGATTACTTTCATTTTGGTACTTTCAAGTATTTTTCTGTTTCCTAATTGATCAAGCATAAGATAGTTATGGATGGATTGTTAATTATGTGTCCAACATGCATCACTTTGCATTTTTCTAC
The DNA here is from genome assembly GCF_022113875.1 of Hydra vulgaris. Classification (NCBI taxonomy): domain Eukaryota; kingdom Metazoa; phylum Cnidaria; class Hydrozoa; order Anthoathecata; family Hydridae; genus Hydra; species Hydra vulgaris. The sequence continues at coordinate 58,701,785 of NC_061160.1, forward strand.
GTTCAACTCTATGTACCATTTTTTAGACCAAAGTACTACTTTATTTATGTCATTTTGTATCTCTAAAGGGTCCTCACTCTTTATTACGCCTAAAATCTTGCTGTCGTCAGTATATATCTTAATTTGATTTGGTATATTGTCCGGTAGATTGTTTATATAAAGTATAAACAATAGATTCAAGACACTGAACCTTGTGGAACATCACTTGTGACTTTCTTTCAATCTGATTTATGGTGACCGATTGTTACTCTCTGTTGTTGGTTCGCCAGCCAATTAACTATCGCATGAGTTGAGTTCTACATGTACTTTATATATGCTTTAAGCCCGTTTGTGGGATACTTTGTCAAACGTCTTTGCAAAATCAGTTTAAATTACGCCTATGGCATAACCTAGGTAAATTGCGTTTGCTTATATGTCTCTTCGGAATCTTCGCTTTGGAAGAAAACCGTGATGATCTTTGGTGATTAAGTTATTTTTGATGCAATGCTTCATTATTATATGACGAACGAAACTCTCCATCAGTTTGCAAGAGATAAATGTGTGAAATACTGGCCGATAATTCCATCTCCCTTTTTTAAAAATCAGTGTGATGATTTAACTTTCTCCATAATTCTGGTATTTGACTTTCAGCAAAAGACTTTCAGCAAAAGATTGGAATATAGTCGTGAGTGTCACAGTAAAAGCAAAGAAACAGTTTTTTATACCCGGGGGTGCACTCTTTTGTAACCTTTGGATTTTGATTCGACCAGGTTTTCGATCTTTCCTTGGACATCTGATTGTTTTATTAATAGTTCATTCATTTTGCACTCGATTTCCTTTTGATTTTTGAATTTGGGCATTTGTTCTTCCGTATCTGTGATAAATACCAAATGAAAATACTCATTTATTATGTTGGCAATCTCTTCTCCATTTGTTGTAATTTTACTTTTATTATTTTCTAGAGATCTTATCGACTCTTTTGTCATTTGCTTATATCTTACCTGTTCATGTAAGAGTTTAGGGTGTTATTTAAATTGTTTAGCAATTTCTTTTTCATATTCTATGGTTGCTTTTTGGACTACTTTGGTCACGTTTTTACATACGATTCAATGTTCTTTTTTGATTGCTTTGCGAGAATTGTTGTCTGCTTTAAGATATTTGCTCTAGAGTATTCTTTTATTTTTCCTCCTTAACCTCGTGTTCCACGGTTCTTTCTTTTCAATAAATAGTTTTGTAGTAGATTGAATGTGCAAATCAACTAACTTGTTGTTGATAAAGACTGAGTAGTTATCATTCACCGAAAGGTTTTTGAATATGTTTTTCTAGTAGTATTTGGGTTGAAATAGTTTTGCAATTGTGTTGAAATAGTTTTGCAATTGTGTTGAAATAGTTTTGCAGTTGTGTTGAAATAGTTTTGCAATTGTGTTGAAATAGTTTTGCAATTGTGTTGAAATAGTTTTGCAGTTGTGTTGAAATAGTTTTACAGTTGTGTTGAAATAGTTTTACAGTTGTGTTGAAATAGTTTTACAGTTGTGTTGAAGTAGTTTTACAGTCTGCTCTACTCCAGATATATGGAGTAGAGTAGACTCCACTGTGAATGATCAAATTACACAACAGAAAGATTAATCTGCAGGTGTATAGCTGAACAAGTCACCCTTTTCTAGATCCTCAATTCAGTCTGGGTCATCCTTTATAACTACGTCAAGTGTGCTCTTTGAATTCTTGTTTCTAGAGTTACAATATGTTGATAAGGTCACCACTTGAGTTAGATGACTTTCAGTTGAATATTTCTGAAATTTTAAGTCAGTTTGTTGTTCTTCCTCTACGTAGGCTGTGGTAGTTCCTCCGTTACCAATGTCAAGTTTATCGTAGGTAGTATGGCTGAAATTAAAATCATAGACTGACATTACTGAACAGATATTAAATTTTTTTTGGCTACTTCATTTGTTCTAGAAAAATATCGTTATTGTCGAGTGGTAGGTAAATATATTTTACAAGGGTAGATTAATATTCTAGATTTATAATGCGCCATACTTGTTCAATACTTTCTAAGTTAAGTTGTTAAATAGTTGTTTCCATAGCTGGAAACTTATCTTTTATGTGTATTACCACGCCACCTCCTCTTCCATCTCTATCTTTTTGGTGAACTTGATAGCCTGCTAATTTGGTGCATAATGTTTTATTGAACTGTGACTCAACAAAAAATAGTAAATCTTTTTTTTTCTATTGATTCAATTTCAATTCTAGTTATTAGCTCTTCCTTTTTGGCGCCGTTGGAGCATGGAACATGGAGAATTTGCCAAAAAGTTAAGTTTTTTTTTTATTGCATATATTTGACTTTGAGTGCGTTAAAATTGACTGGTATTTAGAATGTTTATGTTTCAAAAGCGGTGGATTCAGGTGGTTCTTGGGTATTTAAGTTGTTTTAGATGGTTATTTTGTTTTTAGACCTTTATGGGTATATATATATATATATATATATATATATATATATATATATATATATATATATACATATATATATATATATATATATACATATATATATATATATATATATATATATATATATATATATATATATATATATATATATATATATATATATATATATATATATATATATATATAAACTAGTTAATAACTCAATTAATACCTCCAGTTTTATTTTGTTAAAAAGTATAAAAGAATAAAAAAGGTAATTCACTGTTATTAAAAGTGGTAACCCTCTTTAAATAAAAAAAAACACAATATATCTTTATAATATATTGTTCGATGGATAAACCCCACAACCTCAAATTAACAAGACAACCCCGCATCAACAAGATCTACACCAATAACGAGATTAATTAGTTCTGCCAAAGATTTTACTACAGCAGTACAATTGACAGCAACCTCTCAAAAAATATAAGCAACAATAGTGTACTAATTAGTTCCGCCAAAGGTACTGCTATAATAACTCCATCAACAAAATCCCTTAGACAATAAGTAACACTAATAATAAATTAACAGTAGTAAACCTCTTTCTATATTAAACTGTTACTATACAAAAGCCTCGTCCCTGAATTTAGGTAAACTAGCAAAACTATCTGCACTTGTTTTCTCCAACACCATTTATGTAATATTTGAAAACTGAAACTTGGTTCTTAGAAACATCAGCACCACTTTTACTAGACTACCTCCTCCTCCGCATAGACCAAGCTGACAGCTATGGTATGCATTTTATATATATATATATATATATATATATATATATATATATATATATATATATATATATATATATATATATATATATATATATATATATATATATATATGTGTATATATATATATATATATATATATATATATATATATATATATATATACATATATATATATATATATATATATATATATATATATATATATGTATATATATATATATATATATATATATATATATATATATATATATATATATATATATATATATATATATATATATATATATATATATTTGGCGACTGCCACGAATGGTGCATTAAATAACCGGTAAGCAAAACCACAGTGGACCGTTCAAAATGCCTCTATAACTTCATTGTAATTTCGCTATAAAATGCTTGCTGTGTGGTAATATTTATTGTTTTAACAATTACAATTTTTTTTAAATATAATAAAATAATTAAAAATAAAATAAATTATAAAACACGAAAGTTGTTTGGACTGCAAGCATCGCGTTATAGACAGCCCTCACAGTTTAAAAACACAAGTTATCAAAAATATTTAGCTGCTCGCGCATTGAAAACACGCACACACATAAATATATGTATATAACTTTTAATGTAATTGTTTTTCTTCTATAAGATTTTATTTTTAAATTTAGTTTTCTGGATTGTTCAAAGGTATGTCGTCACCTCTAATTGGAACAGCATTCTGGAATGCTGTTGTGTTTAGTTCCTATGGTTATAGCATTCGTTTTTTGGCTGGCGACAATATTGGTGATCGTCATTTGACAAAAAATGTTTTTCTCGCAGGAATGATAACCGGGGCAATACAGACAGTTGTCATATGTCCTCTGGAACTTACTAAAACTCGATTACAAATTCAATCTTGTCCAAAATCAACTTTATATAATGGTAAGGTTTTTATCATAACATCATAATATTTTATTAACTATATACTTATAACAAAGATTAAAATAAACTTTATAGGGTAGAGCGGGGCATAATGGGACAGTTATGCCTGAAGCCTTATCTCAGCTAAAAAAATTTTGGTAAAACATTTTAAATTAGTATTATTATTATTATTATTATAGTTGTAGCCGTAAATTTACATAGAATGTACACATACAGCGAGCAGGGGAAACACCCCACTATAAACAACCAGTTTTATAAATATTTGTTCCAAACTTTTTCCACAACCAGGAGTCTAGTCTATTTTTGAAAGAAAGTACAGTGGAGTACAAAGTTATTTGCTCTGGTAGATTGTTCCAGTATTTTGCTGATCTATTATACAAATGATTATATCTTGGAAGACAGTTTAGAACATACTCACGCCTTATTTTAGAATGGTGACCACGAGACACGGAGTTAATATATTTTGGTAGATATTTATCATTAACTATATCAAAACGATGTATTAATTTAAAAATTTGGATTAAATCGCATCGAAGGCGTCGAAACTCAAGAGATGGTAGGATTAATCTTTTTAGCCTTTCGCAGTATTGAAGATGCCTCAAGCTGTAAGCCCATTTTGTGGCTTTGCGTTGAACAGATTCAACCAAAGCCATATCAGCTTTTAAAAAAGGAGCCCAAATGGACACTCCATATTCAAGATGTGGTCTTATAAATACTTTATATAATTTGAGAGCCATTTTTTCATCAATGAAAGTGAATGTCTTTTTCAGCATACCGAGAATTTGTAAGGACTTAGAGACAACTGTTTGAATATGAGCGCTCCACTTGAGGTTAGATGTAAAAATGACTCCTAAATCACGTTCTTTAGTAGAGCTTCTTAGAGATTGGTTGATTCCTTGGTTATTTTGAAGAAAGTAATTGTAATGGGGGTTGTTTCGACCGTAATGAATGACGCAGCATTTTGAAGTGTTTAGCTTAAGTAACCAAGTGTTTGACCACTCGTATACCAAGCGTAGACGATCCTGCAGATCAACAAAATTAGATTGCGATAAGGTTTTAGAAAAAAGTTTAGTATCATCGGCAAATATCTCAGAAGTTTCAGTGAGTTTTGCGAGATCATTTGTGTAGAGAATGAAGAGGAGCGGGCCGAGAACAGAACCTTGAGGAACACCACTGAGAACATCAACCCATGCAGAGCTGGTATTGTTAATTGTAACGCGTTGCTTTCTGCCCACTAAAAAAGATTTAATCCATTGTAGGAGTTTGCCGTTTATTCCGAAAGATCTTAATTTTAACAAAAGTCTGTTGTGAGGTACAGAGTCAAACGCTTTGGCAAAGTCAAGATAGATTACATCAATAAATTGGTGAGATGCTATGGAGGACGAAATGATATCAAAAGTTTCTATTAGGTTAGTTACGCATGATTTATGATAAAGGAAGCCATGTTGATTTGCAGAGAGCATTTTATTATCGTTAATGTGCTTTAAAATTTTTTTCTTTACAAGTTTTTCAAAGATTTTACAGGCAACAGATGTTAGTGAAATAGGTCTATAGTTTTCAGCAAGTAATTTATCTCCCTTTTTTTTATAGATCGGACTAATATTTGCTAATTTCCATTGAGTGGGTACTCATTGGGTATAATTCATTATTATAAAAAAAAAATTAATTTCAGAAATACCAAAATGCATTAAAGGTACCGAAATACTTCAGTAAGTTTGCAAAAAACAAAATTTGCGTATTTTCTTAAGGGATACAACGACAAAAGATTTATCTTGGTCTATTGCAAATTTGCTTTATTTATAAAAAGTTTATATTTTTCAGACAGTAATTTTTATCGTCTTTTAGAATCTGGTTTTGAAAAAATATTTGGAATTGAACTTTTTGAATAGTATCATTTTCAGTAAAACTACTTTTGTGGGGCATATCGGGACAATAAGTTATTTTTATAATTCTATTTTTTTTTTTTTTTTTTTCTCTCTTTTTTTTTTCTTTATTACAATCATTATTACAATCTCTATTACAACTTTATGTGATTAAAACGTAAGACATAAATAAGAAATAAATAATATTTACAATAAAGATAATTGGGTATATTACTACCATAACAGTTTGATATTTTTATTTTTAATCTAAAATATATATATTTTTTTATAAAATCAATTTCAGTTATAAATTCAAAGAAATTCTTATTTTTATAACTTAACTTCGATTATTAATAGTGTTTAATGTAAACAAATAAGGTAAGAAATTATATAAGAAAGATTAATCATCCAAAACGGGATGAAATTCAGTTGTAGCTGTGAGTAAAAAGAAGCTTAGAATTAGAAAAGCTGCTGATACGTATGGAATGTTTAATGCTGATACGTATGGAATGTTTGCTATACATTGGCATATTGCTAAAAAGCCAGCTTAAAAAAATGTTGCCGAATTGTTTCAGGATATTTTTTGTGTGATTTATGTGATCCGTAAAATTTTTTGTTTAATTTCAAATTTAGTAGTAGTTACCAATTAACAATATATAGGTTATAGTAATGCGGAGGTATTTTATAATAAAATACACACACACAAAAAGTTTGTTTTAGCTGTTATTTCTTTTTTGTGGTGTATGGGTGTATGGGCGTGTAGTTTCAATGGGTATATTACTTTTTTGTGAGTTTAATGTCTGAACATATTTAGGCAATAGATATCCTTCATTTTTTATCATTTTTAAAGCTTTACAATTGACGAATAACTCCTGCTTTTTAACTGTCCCGTTTTGCCCCACCCACTTGCAAAATGTGAAAGTTTTGCTAGTCTAGAGTTTCTTTACTTCGGTTGTTACTTTTAAAGGTTTTTGTTTTTGTTTTTTCATTTTCTTATATCAATAAATTTTAGGAAATTTATAAAAAACAGTGTTAAATATTAACTAACTGTGCGGCCGTGGCGCAGTGCTTAAAGAGCTTGCTTTAGTAGTAAGAGTTCCAGGTTCGAAATGAGCTCTGGACATATTTTCGCGTCACGGTAAGAAAGGAGGCGTGAACTTCTTGATTAAATGCACTTCCGCGGTGCTCTGTGACAAGACCGTTAGGTCTTCTTGGGGCACTAAATAACAAAATAAAAAAAAAATTAAAAAAAATAAAAAAAACTAGCATTTGTTTATTAAGTGGCCCTATATACCCCGCTCTACCCACTATTTATAGTTTATAATGTAATATGATTTTATATCTATCTATTAAAATTATTTAGAATGTTATGCTAGGTATTTACGACTGGTAAAACGAGGATAAGCTAAATGTAAATTATAAATATATAATAAATTTAAAATAAGTTGCCAAAAATGTTGTTAAAAAGGACTGCTTTGTGGTTTTACATTCCATGTTTACGACCATGAAACTGTTTTACAGGTATTAGCAAATATCCCGCCAAACATTGGCTCATATCTACAAAAACAAAGAAAAAAGAAGCTAAATTGATTACTTGGCGCATTTTTTTTAAATATTTTTATTATTATTTATTTACCTAATTATTCTAATTATGTATTTAACAGACATCAGTTCTAAATCAGAGTTAAAATCATCAGAGCTAAAAATTATTTCAAACAGAACCGGAAGCTTAATTGCCAATAAAAAGAAACATAAAATATAACTACAAAAAGAAACAAAGTTTCTAGTAGGTACGTTTTTAAAGAGTTCTTTGGACGTTTTTATTCGGTTTAAACCTAACAAAAACGTCTAAAGAACGTTTAAAAAACGTACCGTGCCTATTTGGTTTCATTCTGCACTGTTTTTGGGCTGAAAATAATCAAAATTGTTATTTTTATAATAATAGTTAAATTACGAACAATAAATATTTACTTTCACTTTCATACAATCGAATGCATAAGCAGAAGCTGTAACTTGTACATAAGGGTACATTGCTAAAATCATTTTCATTAAAATAATACAGCGTACGGGTATTCCTATGTAAAATTAAATTTTAATTTGAGTTTCTTTTTTGTTTTTTTTTTAATTTGAAAATGTTTTGGTGGTACAATTCAGACTTTTTGTTGTGCATTTTATAGTAGTTTATTGTAAAAAAATTTTTTGAGAAGTCAAATTTTTTAAATGGTCTAAATACATGTTGCTAAGCAACTACATGTTGCTTTTGTTAAATACATGTTGCTTTTGTTAAGTCTAAATACATGTTGCTTTTGTTAAATACATGTTGCTTTTGTTAAGGTTAATAAATGGTCAATACATGTTGCTTTTGTTAAGGAAAGATATATTCCAAACGAAGAAACGAAAGAAGCAGAGTTTTATTCAGTTTATACATTCAAGACTTCAAATTTTATTCGTTTATATACTAGAAACTTTTTTTATAAAAAAGGTTCTAGTTACAAATACTTTTTAATAATTTTTTTTATTTTTAATAAAAGTACTAACAATGAGTGATGACATCGAATGGGGAAAGTAGACATAATTTAGCAACTAAATTTTGTTGAAAAAGGTCAAGAGTTTGTTTTATTGGAACAAAAAGATCAGTAATTCAAATGGGAATTATTCTAAAGCTTTTAATTTTTTTTTGAACTTTTAAAATACTTCAAAAGTGATTATATTAAAATTATATATACACTTTATATAAATTATTCGTGAAATATTACTAAACCTATATCTACCTTTTAGGAAAGAAAAGAAAGTGAGTTTGAATGTAGAAAACATAATTTTGTTACAAAAGAACTAAGCAGAAAACTTGCTAAACTAGTGACAACTTAATGGTTCAAAGCAAATAGTCCGTTTAAACCACCTGTCACAACTAGAGGCGTACCGGATATTTTTGCCGGATATACCGGATAATGAGCTTTTCTCAAGTTTTATAAGGAAAAACAAGTTTTGCCATTTTACATTAAATAGTGTTTACGATTTAAAAAAACAAAATCAATAAAAAACTGGTATAACACAGGTATATGCGTTAATAATGTATAAAGAAAAATTGTTTTTATTGCCAAAAAATTTTTTTTAATTACTATTTTTCATACTTCGTCAGCACATATGCTATGTCATACAGTTATTCAGTGATTTTTAATGCAAGATCTTGAATAAGATCTGTTGTTGACTTGCAGAACTTGTTTTTTCTTCATAAACACTTATAGAACTTTAGAAAAGTTCACTATCCGGCATAAAAGTTCACTATCCGGCATATCCGGCAAAAATATCAGGTACACCTTTAGTTACAATTTCGGAAAAATCACTCGCGGAAAAATTAAAGAGACTATGGATTAAAATATCCAAGATTTTGAAAAACGCAAAACCATCCTAAGAAGTAACCAATAAAATAATTAATGACCTAGATATTCGCTTTGATATTACAGTATGTACTCATACAATCAATATATGCACAGAAGAAGCATCATTTTGCAATGATCCCAAAAATTGCAAGATAGGTACACATGTTTATTGTTCATATTCTCTATTACAAAAACTTCTTGTGCTTGATCTTCTTTTTGTAATCAGAGTAAAAAGAAAGTTCTACGATGGAAATTGGTGATTGTAAAGTAATTTACAATTATAATCTTTATAATCACATTGTAATGTGATTATAAAGAATCGATTTGTCTAGAGAGTAAAGAAAAAAGAAAAAACATTCAGGAAGAAACTGAAAGAAAAAGGAAAAATAAAAGAAAATAAAAGAAAAAGAGTTTGATAAATTTCAGGGTAGCTTAATAACAATGAATAAATGAAATTCTTTAATTGTTTTAAACATTTCTTATCGCAATCTAAAATTGACTTTAAAACTAACTTTTTAATGTTCAATATATATATTACACTTTTTTGAATTTAAAGTTTATATATTCTATTATATATATTATTATTTACCAATACTATTACTAGTTTTGAACTGAACTAGTTTTCGATCTGCCAAAAGAAAACAACAACGATGATACATACATCGGGTAGACGCGGAAAAATCCGGTCAACTTTAAATTGAGATTTCTATAAAACCACCAATACTTTTAACTTTTTTTATTTCTTTAATTAAAAGTTACATCTTTATCTTTAATTGAGTTGATAAGTTTCCTGATCAACGATTTTACAATGAGAATAAAGATAAACCAGCCGATGATCAATTTAAATATATTTAATAAGAAAAATTTACATTCAATTTCCTTTATGCGGCTAGCAATTTGTAGCTGGGGTATGCAGTCCTCTTGTTTTGCTACTCAGAAGACCTTGACTGCCAATTTTTACATCAAAGAATGCCTCCAAAAAGACTTTTGCCACTTATGAATAAAAACAAATATCATTGTCTCTTTTGGCCAGATTTTGCTACTTCTCACTACTCTAAAAACGTTCTACAGAGGTGCAAAAAAAAAAAAAAATGTAAAAATTGTTTTTAAAGAAAAATTCTCCAAATCGTCCTGAAGAGTGCAAGATTGAAGATTTTAGGGCAATAGTTAAAAGAGTTCTTGTAAAACAGGTGGAGTAACAAAAAATATAAAGAACTTCCAAAAAAAGCGGATTAATGCCACCAATAAGGTGAAAAAAGAAAAAATCCGTGAAATGATGCCATCAAGCACTATAAAATTCGATCTCTTGCCAAACAGCCTGTCAAGCCCCTTAAAATTAAGTTGAAACCCTAATTGATTTAAATACATTTAATATAAAAAATTAAAATAAAAAATAACAATGGTTTTAGAAAAACCTCAATTTAAAGTTGAACGAAACAAAGACTTTGATCAACAAGTTGCTTTAAGAAAAAATTGGAAGATTGGCATCACTGGTTACAAGATACTTAGAAAAACGCCTAAAAAAAAACAAAATGATCATAATACATGCGGCATCAGCTGCAATAAGGTATAATATTTCTAATGTTGGTGCGGCAGCTATAGCCACTGGTAATATAAAAAAAAATTTAGTTGCAGGTTATCTTTTTCCTGATATATCACCTTTCTGTTGACCTAAATAAATTGTGAAAGCTAAGAATAATGTAATAAAAGAAAATACAATTATTGAAGCTAATAAAAGTAGAAACGAAAATATAATTGGAATTGCAAATGATAGAAGAAAAGACTTGACCGAAACATTAACTCCAGATAAATATTGAAAACTTTACCCTAGAGTCATAAAAGAGAAGCATTTAACTGTAACTTGGGAGCCAACTGAACGTTATCTTGCTCACTTCACGCCAAAATATGCCATTCATTCGGATAAATCTGCAAAAAAGGAAGCTGAAGCACTCTACAAGGTGCTTCAAAAAAAAACAACGCTACTGAATCATGCATAGTAGCAGGTGGAGATTCAACTAATACAAACACAGGATGGTCAGGGTGAATTTATGCCCATCTTGAGAAAATGTTAGAACATAAATGCTATTGGGCGACTTGCATGATACATACAAATGAATTCAAGCTAAGACATTTAATTATATCACTTGATTGTCCAACAAAAAGCAGGGACGAATTTACAAGATCAGTTTGCAAAAATCTTAAGTATGTAGATGATATGACAATAAAATATAGTTTTACACCCCTGCCAGATGGCTTACAACAGGTATGGCTTTGATGTTTTTGTGATGTTTTTCATAACTTCATTAATTTTATACAGTTTATTTGAACAAGAATGATGCGAAGGTTCAAGAGTAATGATAAAAGCTTCCCACCTTTAAATCAAAGAAAGATATTCTTGAAATAATGTAACTAAGAAATAAAAGAAATTTGTATACTTTGTATTTTATTTACTTTTCACTCAAAATTTAAACCTATAAAACTCAGAAGTGCTTCAAATGAAAAGTACATTTTGAATAAAATATTTTACAAAAATAATTTTTTTAAATAGTTATAAATCTTTTAGCAAATTAAAAAATATGAGGTTAAGTAATTTTTTGATTAAAAAACCATTCCCCTACATTAAGGACGATGGCATAAATTCATTGGTTCAGGAGTGAGCGAGGGGGTTAAGGAGGGGGAGGGTGTTCCTAGTCTCTAATCATAGAGAAAGTTTAATCAGTTTCTGACAAAACAACGTTTGACATAAATATGAATATAAAATGATTTAGAGTTTACACTTTTCTAAAAAAATTAAAAATGTTATAATTATTGATATATTGCATATCTAAAAGTGTCAATTGTACTACCAAAATTGTACTACCAAAATTGTACTACCAAAATTATGCTACTAAAACGTTTTCAAACTAAAAAACACTAAAAGCAAACTCAAAATTAAATTTAATTTTACTAAAGAATCTGAGTACGCGCTTTGAATAATTTTTATAAATTATGGTACCAAGTGATGCACCCTATTGTACATCTGATAAAAAAAATTATTTTTTTAACTCTAATACCAATACAGAACCGAAGCAAAAAATTTTTTCGTTTGAACTGGTTTTGAAATGTATGATACAAAATCCTCGTTATATGCTTATCGTGACGTTATATGCTTATCGTGACGTTATATGCTTATCGTAACGTTAGAATAAAAGAGTGTTGAGACTTTCGTTTTTTATTTGTTTAAGTATTTACTGTTATTTTATATTGATAAAATATTTTTTTTGTTATTGATGTTTTGTAATTAATCTTATTTATTTTTATTTATACAATTTTTAAAATTGAATGTTTATAAAATAATTGTTAACTCGAACTTTATTAAATAAAGATGAAACTAACAAAAATAAACAATTTTAAACTTAAATTTCTTAACATTAAAAAAACTTAAATTTCTTAACATTAAACTGAAATTTCTTAACATTAACAATTTTAAAATTAAATTTCTTAACATCAAAAATGGGAGATAAAACCTTACAACTTTCACGTCACAAAATGCTGTTTTGTCATATATCATTCTACATTATATAAATAATAAATAATGTTCTCAGCAGTTGAAACAAATTTGATTTTTTAATCTTTTAATCTAAAAAGTTTTGTTTTTTAACTTTAAAAAGAATATAACAAGTTTTGTTAAACTTTCTCATCATTACAAAACGGAGAAAAAAATCCTCTTAAGGGAGATAGAACCCTAATATTCTAATGTCGCGTTGTGTTAAATGAAGATATTTTTCGAAAAGTTGTGAAAATTAAAGATTCTAATTACCGATTTTTTTATTTCCTTGCAACTAGTAACGTTCTTCATATATTTTAAATTATAAAAATGATTATAGATAGAAAAGATTTCAAAATTTAAAACAAAAAACATAACCTAAAGTAAGTCTATATTTTATATTGCTTAAAAATTTTCCTTGTTAAAATTATAAAGTTTAGAGAATAACTTTATAAGTTGAAGTTATTATAATGCTTAATTAAAAAGTAAAATTGTTAATCGGAATAGTAAATTGGCCCATTTTATCATATTTTATTAATAATACCTAAACTCTATTCTAGTTATCTCATGTATATACTTATTTATGATACCTTATTTTTATTCTAGATGTTTAACGGTTAAACTCTAGTATACACAAGCATTTATTAATAATAATTTATTTTAACTGATTTATTTATAGTTTTCATTTATAATCTCAATGACAACTCCGGATTTTGGTTTCTTAAACATTGTTTTTTATGACTAGAACTGATTCTAATATGTGAGGAATATTTTGAAATTTTTTAATTGTAATATAAATTAAAGATGTAAATAAATTAAAGAAACCATTTGAATTTTAAGGCATTTAAAAAGACATAGGGTAGATTGGGACTAATTGAGAAACAGATTAAGCATATAAATTATCTTGAAAACTACGTATCCAATAAAACATAAGATTTTAATTTATAATTATGTATATAATAATTTAACACACCCAACAGTTTACAACCATGATTTAATGCTGTAATGACTAGATAAAAAAATTACTCTATCATTTATGGAGGACGCTTCGTACATGAATTTTTTAGTTATAATAAAAAAAGTTTTAATTAGTCTAAAAAAAAACAAAGCCACCTATCTCATCACTCAGTGTTACCCAAACAACTTGCTACGTGACCTTAATATAACCCTAAGTCAAAGTAAACTGATTGTGTTTCAATTAAAAGCGTGGAATCTGCTAGCTACTGCTTAAAAAAATCACTTACCACAAGCGAGCAATGGTGCTGTCCAATCTTTTTTTTGAAGAAAGAAAACTTTTTTAAACAACATCAAAAGTTCAATATTTGTAATTTTCAGTGGTAGAGGATTCAAAGCTCTTTAATGTATCATTCAGTAAGATATTTGCATTTAATTAGATGCACTATTTAATTGTTAAGCAGTTATTATTCAGCGGTTAGAGCGTTTGTTTTCTAAGCAAGAGATCCAGGGTTCAATGGAAGCTCTAGGTATATTTGCGTAATCAGTAAAGAAAAATGGATTAACTTCTTAGTTAAATGTTCTTCTGTAATCTGGCAATACCGTTAGATCTTCTTTGGGTAACTAAAAAAATTAATTAAAAAAAAAAACTGTGATTTATTTATGCTGATTTTAATATAGTTGCTTTGTTTACTACAGTAAACTGGTGGATCAGCTTGTTCATGTTAAACATCACGCGAGTTTATTTTTTTCCACTCCCACCTTTTTTTTTTTACGAAAATTCGCCAGATGTTAAGCATGATAAAAGGTTTCGTCAGAACATTGTACATATGGAAAACTGATATAACGGCCATTGGTTTCGAGAAACACTTGCTAATTTATGTTAGATGCTTAGACGTAAACAGCCACACAAACATCTAAACAGACTTTTTGAAAATATTGTGATGCAATGTGATATGCAAATTTAAAGTTTTCAACGTTATAAACAATAATAAATTAAAACTGCAATTTAAACTTGGTTTCAATTTTATATTAAATGTTGATTTTAACGAGCTTTAAAAAAAAGTTGAGCGTCAGAAACGAACGGACCTCATAATTTTATCAGTCCGTAAATTCAAAAATGAAATATTATTGTACAGTGTTAGGATAAGAGGCTCTATAATTCAAGATAATGATATAATTTTTTTTTGATATTAATTTAATACCGTTTAATTTCTCTTCATTTATAATATTTTTATTTAGATTTTTGTTGCGTTTCTTTTTAAAAAATTTATAAGTTGGACACTCTCGCTGTCAATGGTACATTTATTTAAGATTTATTTCAAATTTTATATGAGGCATTCGTCTATTGCTTTACATGCCCCTTACTATTTTACCATTTACCCGGGTCTATTGCTTCACTTGCCCCTTATTATTTTACCATTTATCCGCGTTAACAGTATTTTATTAGAGACAATATTATCATATTAGAGACAATAATAAAAATAATTAAAACAATATTTCAAATAATCCCGCTCAGACAATACTTTTGAAGCAAGTTAACATACTTTTCTAATAGTGAAAAAGTAAAAAACTAGTATTGTCTTTTGTTTAAAAACTAGTATTGCCTTTCCCTATTTGAAAATTTAATAATTAAAATTACCGAGACCGAGCAAAAAAACTCAAAGTTAATTATGTGATAACTATAGTTATTTTGCAATCAGTAAGTTGCATCAACTACATTAAAAAATGTACTTATTTTCATGTCTGCATTGAGAATTAATTCAGATTTTTTGTTTAGTAAATTTTTTTGGTCCAAATGAGATATAATTTCAAATTTATCTTGTAAACATAGTATAAATTTTTCGGAAATGTTATAATAGGCAGGCGCAGTTTTCAGAGTAGACAAGTTTAGTTTAAATTTTTTTTTTTTCTTTTAGTTGCTAAATATATTTTGACAGCATAGTCTCTTTTAAGTATTTTTTATGTTTAAAAGATTGTTTGTGGTAGGTTTTTTCCATTTGCCCTCGGTTAAGCCAATATATTGTTTTTCAGAGTGTTTTGTTAGGAAACCATGCATTTGTAAATAATATTTTATATAAGCGTTTATATAAGCAAAAAATATTTTTGATAAGCATTTGCAAGTCATAAATGAGTCAATATTTTGCTTGCGATTACAATTTTCATTTTTTTTTTTCTTAAGAAATTACTTTTTATTAATCAATGCAAAATTATGGCTTTTTATAATTCTTTCAATATTTTTTGTACAGCTATAGCTTACTTTAATAGTGTTTCTGTTAAAAGTTTAAAAAGGCAATTTTTTAAAGGGAGGGTCTACTAATTTTAAATGTTTGTCTACTAATTTTAAAAACCGCTCTTCCAATATTTGTTGAAACATTTTGTTGTACAGAGGGTTGAATGAAATTATATTTTTATTTCTAGTTTGCTTTTTTAAATTTTTTTTTTAATTTTTGTTTCAAATTTTAACAAAAATTTTTAAATCCGCTTTTTTTATGAGCATCTTCATACACACGTTTGGAAGAGTTGAAAATATTTTCGTTAGAGGAGTTTTGACTTAGTCTATTGTTAATTGAAGTAGAAGTTTGTTTTAAGATTTGAGGGGGATGGTTTGAATTTATATTAACTCCGACCCCGACTCCGACTCCAACTCCGACTCCAAAATTTTTAAAAATTCTTTGAATTCTTTAAAAAATATTACGCGATAAGTTGTAACTTCCCAATGTTACATCAAAGCATTCGTCCGTGGTTTTTTTCTTCCACGTCTCGTTATTAAAAAAGAGTAAAGTTTTTCTGCAATGATTAATTAGATGAATAGTGCCATCTTTAATTTCAGAGTGGATTTTTCCAAATTCTATTGTTTTTTCTAAAATTTCTGCTGTAATTGAGGGGTAAAAATCATTAATATTAAATTGTATAAATGAGCATTCATTTTTATTACTAATTTTAGAAAACCATTTTATAACATCAATGGTATTTTTCCATTGTTTCACATTTAATTTTTTTCGAATATCATTATTTATTTTTGTCTAATTTAATTTCACTGACGTGTCCTAGTTCACTTTTTGTAGGTACTAGTAGCCTACAAGGGAGATTTGGTTTATGATTTTTTAGTGTGATAAACGCTTGCGCTAGTGCAACTGATTCAATTCTTACTTCTAAATTAATTGCATTTTCCAAGTTTTAAGGAGCTTATGCGTAATTATTAGAAACATTATCGTGCAGTATTTTATTATGATTATCTGGGGCGATTTGGTATATGTTTCTTGTTTTATCAGAAAAAACTAAAATATTAGGGTTTGATTTTATATTATTATTGTCTAACTTAAGTTCTTTTTGGAAATCATCGTTAATATTTCAAAATTTTATTATTTTAATCAAGTGTAGTTAATCATTTTTAAAGTTTTCTAGGTTAGGAATAAATTTGTGTGTGCTTGGAAGGTGTTATTTGTTTTGAATCCAATATTTTCTTTTTGGTTATTTTCAATTATAGGATTTTTATTGGTTTCAATTTCTTAGTTAAAATGGGATTTGGGGTCGTCCATAGTTTACGTCACGCTCTAA
>NC_061160.1:58724167-58806667 GCF_022113875.1 Hydra vulgaris
TTTCTGATATTTTTAACAAGATGAACACTATCATAAAATAAGTATATTTTAGTATTTGGACTATCAGGATGATTAATAAAGAAATTTGATTGATTACCAAATTTGGAACGAAGCAAACTAAATGCACTTACATTCGATTTATGATTATCGGTAACAACACCTCGAATTTTAAAACCAGATAGCGAAAGAGAACTAATAGAATCGGATATTTGATCTGAAAGCCATTTACCACTTTACTTTTTTAATAATGAAAGGAATTGATTTTTTTAAACTAACTATCATAAATGCAACAACTCCTTTGTACAAAGTACCTGTATCATCTGCACCCACATAAATACCACTACAATATTGTGCTTGTTTCTGAAGATAAAATTCATCTACAATTAATATTACATCTTCATGTATTGAACCTTTCTCACAAAGTGTTTTAACAGCCTTAATTGCATCAACTCCACCTTGTTTTATTTTATTCAACAAAGAAATTGAAGGTAATGGAAATGATTCTAGTAAAATTTCATATGCTTGTTTAGATGTATATCTTAATAATAAAGCATGTCTAATCATATCAGCAGAATATTGTGGTTGACCCTTGGCTTTATAGTATGTTCGACTATTCATTTCATCAAGAAGTATATTTCTATTAGAAGAAGCGGTATTTTTTATGTACGCTGCAAGATTTTCTAACATACTCAAACTAGTTAATTTAGAATTACGACCTTTAGATAACCATGGAGGAAGTGGAACATTATTTCCTTTATATTGCAAAGCTACACATAAGCAATAATCAATTTTTATTGATTCAAGAATTGATGGAAAAAATGTTATAGGATCAAATATTAAATTATAATAAACTACACAATTGAGATGTTTTATAAATTTGAAACCTTCTGGTGAATGTTTAATACTTAGCATGGTCCATTCAGTAACTTTATCATTTTCAGAAAAAGAACTTAGTTCATCTTCTTGAAAAATACGACTTTTAGGTGGTCTTCTCAAAGCAATAAGCGATGGTAATGTGGAAGGACGTTTTAAGCAATCACTGGAGAAAATTTCAGGAATAGGATCTAGATTCCAATTTAACTTGCATTTTTTACCACGGATGATAAACTTTTCATTAAAATGCTTTTCACACAAAACGGAGTTTGGTGAAGGCACCCAATCAGTACGATTAACAAAATGAACCCAATAATTCAGTAACTGTTGATTTTTTAACGGAAAATGAAAAGAAGCAATTTTTTTATCTTCTAAAGAACTGTTGTATCCAGTTTTACAACCATATGCAACACACTTGTTAACCATGATATGATTCAGCTTTTTTAGTATTTATTAACTTTCTAAAACAGTTATTATATATATATATATATATATATATATATATATATATATATATATATATATATATATATATATATATATATATATATATATATATATATATATATATATATATATATATATATATATATATATATATAATTTGCAAGTTCTACTTATTATGCAAGTTGCTTTTTATTTTGCATAATATGCAAGTTTAAAATTAATAGTTTTATCATTCAACTTGTTGTCTTTTTTTGTGCGAAAATAGGCCTCTTAGAATCGGCCTCTAAAATGTAACATATACGGCCGTATAATATAGTAGGCCATGGTTGAACTTGTCTTTGCCCGGGTATGTGGCCTCTATATGACAATAAGCCGGAGGAGGGTAAATCACAATACCCATTTCTGATTGGTTTCTAGTCTCTCTATCTCTCTTGTCTCAAATGCCATTAAAAACATAAGTGAGAAACTGGTTGACCTCGAAAATCGGTCACGAAGAAACAACCCGAGGATTGAAGGTGTAAATGAAGGATTGAAGGTGTAAATTACCTGGTGAAGGTGTAAATGAAGGATTGACGGTGTAAATTACCTGTGCAACCTGGAATGACTGTGAAAAGTTTATGAAAGACATTTTTTCAAAAAATCTAAAAATCACGAACGAAATAATAATTGAACGAGCTCATCGTTCAGGTCCAAAAAAAGTAGGCAAACACTGAACAATCTTCATAAAACTATTAAACTACAACGATAAAAAAGAATTCTCTTTAGCTGTAAAAATTTACGCGGAACTGATATTTTTATCAAAAAAGATTTTGCTAAAGAAACAATCGAAACGCGAAAAAGACTCTGGGGTGAAGTACTAAACTTACGTAAAGACGGTAAGTATGCTTTTTTAAAGTTCGATAAGATCTGTTGCAGAGAACTCAACAAATAAGTTTTTATTAAAAGATACCCTTCTATAGATACACTATAGATACACCAAATTTTTAATTTTTCTAAAATAGATTGCATCTCAAATGAATTCTCAGATTCCGACACTAACTATTATTGTGATTTGCTCAGTAATTGTTCATATTACTATCCAAGTGGAAAAAAAAGGAAAATTAACAAATATGCTATTCAACAATTTAAAGAATCACTATCGGCAATAAACTGGGATAAAGTATACCAAGAATGTAACCTTGGACGCACCAACTCTGCTTACACTAATTTTGAAAACATTTTTTTAAAAAATTATAATAAATATTTCCCAATAAAAGTAATGCTAGTAAAAGAAAAACATCTAAAATGTCCGTGGATCACCCAAGGAATAATAAAATCTTCAAAAAAAAAAACAAAAACTTTATATCAAATACTTAAAAAATAGAAATGAAGCAAACCTAAATGCTTACAAGAAATATAAAAATTTGTTTGAAAAAATCAAAAAGATTTCAAAGAGAATTATTACTCAAATAAAATAAAAAACTCCAAAGGTGATAATAAAATTAATTTAAAGGTGATATTAAAATTAATTTCTTTAATTACGTAGGACGTAATTAAAGAAATAATTGGAAACAAAAATTGCAAACCAAATAGTTTACCTACTAAAGTTGTTATAAATAATGAAGAGTATGTCAGTAGTGACGTAAATTCAGAAAAGTTTAACAATTTTTTCGTTAACATAGGCCCTAACCTGGCTACAAAAATTAATTGTCCAAACAACTCATTTGAGACATACTTAACTAATAACAATGACGAATTAGCATTTAGCGAACTAAAAATTGAAGAACTTGAAGTTGCGATAAAATCTCTTAAAATAAATAAATCTCCAGGTATAGATGATATTTGTAGCAATATCGTTATCGATGTCTTTTTGGAGATACGCAAACCGATCTTCGAAATATTTAAATCATCAATTAAAACAGGTACTGTACCAGATAAATTAAAAACAGCTAAAATTATACCAATTTTTAAGACAGGCGAAACATCTTTATTAAATAATTACAGACCGATCTCTATACTTCCTACTTTCTCTAAAATACTTGAAAGAATAGTTAACAATAGATTATACGAATATCTCCTTCAAAATAACCTCTTAAACAAAAAACAATTCGGGTTTCAAACAAAACACTCAACCGAAAATGCCATTTTAGATCTTGTAAATAGCATGAGTGATTCTTTCGATAAAAAGTAATTTGTATTAGGGACTTTTATAGATTTATCTAAAGCGTTCGACACAGTTAATCACAATATCTTACTTAAAAAAATGGAAAGATATGGTGTTAAAAATATATCCCTTGACTGGTTCAAAAGTTACCTGAGTAGCAAAAAACAATGCGTTGTTACAGATCATAATAAATATTCAGACCTACTAGAAATAAAATGCGGAGTTCCCCAAGGTTCCATTCTGGGTCCCCTTTTATTTCTAATATATATCAACGATCTTCCAAAAGCCCTAAAAAAACTTGATGTAATAATGTTCGCTGATGATACAAATTTATTTTACTCATCGCCGTCTATAAGCGACCTTTACGAATCTATGAACACTGACCTCGAAAACCTCAACATCTGGTTTAAAGTTAATAAATTATCTTTGAATACAGATAAAACAAAATATATCTTGTTTCACTACAACCGTCTTAAAAACTTTATACCAGACACTCTACCTTCACTAAAAATTGATAACATAAACATCAAAAGAACTGAAATAACTAAGTTTCTTGGAATAATTATTGACCAGAATATTAATTGGAAAGCCCATATTAATATAATAAACACAAAAATATCAAAAAGTATCGGCGTACTCTACAAAGCCAAACCTATGCTTTCCCAAGACAACTTAAAAATTCTCTTCTTTTCTTATATTCAAAGTTACCTAATATACGCTAATATTGCACGGGGAAGTACCCATAAAACTAAATTAAATTCACTCTACATACATCAGAAACATGCATCGAGATTAATTTATAATAAAGATAAATTCACTCATGCCGACCCTTTACTTAAAAATTTGAATGCATTAAATACTATCAAATAAATATTTACCAAAATATCTTATTCATGCCAAAATACGAACTCGGACTTGTTCCGAAATACTTTACTGATAGCTTTTTTCATATCAACGCAAACAAATACATCACACGAGGAACAGGCAACTTCACCCTGCCTTTAAAAAAAACAAAATTCTCGCGATTTTCTTTAATATACCGTGGCCCATACTTACATAACAAAATAATACTTCAAAATATGGAACTTAATAAAATAGATAACCTTATTGCTCTGAAAAAAAAACTAAAACATATCATAATTAACTTAACCAACTTCATCGAAATGTATTAAACAATTTGTGAAAAATAGTAATAATAAAAAGCCCTACTACTTCTACTCTATAGTAGATACCAAAATACTTATGTGTATTTGTTGAACTAGTTCATTAAAGTTTATTTTATGTTTTAAAGGTTCTCGATGAAAAGACTATTTTAGTCTTCTGCGAGTTTCCTTACAACAAAGTAAATATTTTTTAAGAATAATTTTATATATATATATATATATTCAACAACGTCCACAAGCAAGTCTAGTAGCCTAGTAGCCCTGTGGTACGACGGATTTGCATATATTTTTTAAATGCATGGGTTAATAGCCAGCACTTTATATTATAAACAACGAATAGTTACCTTATTTTGTACACGGTACAACGCGCATGCGCTAAACAGAATTTCGAATTTCTTTTGTCTTGTAAAGATTTTAATGGTACAAAAATTGTTTAATTGTACGTTTTGTAGTTATATGTAAAAATATGTAATTTTGTTTTATTGAAATATATACGGATACTTTTGTTGTAAAAAAAAAAAAAAAAAAAAAAAAAAAGTGAATTAGCAGAGTTTTTTTTTGAAGGATAACGTAAAAGCAAGCGATAAGTTAAAAATCCTTCACGTAAATATTAGAAGCTTAAATCGCAATTTTGAAAATCTACTTAATTTATTAAAAGAAACTAAAAATATTTTTGATATACTTTGCTTAACAGAAACATGGATAACTATAAATGACCTAAAAAACCTAATTTTTAAATTAATATCTCAAGAAAGCCAAACAAATAAACGCGGCGGTGGAATTTTTATTTACGTGAAAAAGAACATAATGCATTTAGGAATGATTATAATGCGTTAGGAATGATTTGAGTGTTTCTGACGAGAATAAAGAAATTTTAACGATTGAAATTGTAAACAATCAAACAAAAAAACATTCTGTTAAGCTGCTGTTATGACCACCTGAAAGTCTCGGCTAAAACTTAAACATTTTTTTTGAACATAATTAAAAAAAAAGGACAAAAGAAAAAAAAAAAGTTTTTGTTATTGGAGACTTCAACGTAAATACTTTTTTTTATTATGAGGATTCTAAAGTTAAAAAGTTTTTTGACGCAATATTTGAATTAGGAGCAGTTCCTTTAATTAATCGACCGACAAGAGTATCAATAAACACAATTATTATTATCGATAATATTATTACAACAGATATCTTTAATAAAAACATACAAAAAGGTATTTTAAAAATCTGATATTTCCGATCACTTCCCTTTCTTAACATTTAACTGTAACCCCGAACCTTTGATTAAGACAAGCAAAAAAATTAGACTGCGTCATATTAACAAGGACAATATAAATCAGTTTAAAGAGCAACTATCCTCCAATGGAGCAATGATAGTTTGGAAACATAAACTTTAACGATGACGCAAACTCTATAAATGATAATTTTTTCAACACATTATATTCTATCTACGATGCAAACTTTCCATTCATAGAAAACACAATAAATCCAAAAAAAAATATTTAATCCCTGGATTACCAAAGATTTTAAAAAATCATCAAAGATCAAGCAGAAACTGTATATAAAGTATTTAAAAACAAAATCCCCAGAAAATGAAAAAACATACAAAGATTTTAAATATCAGTTTGAAAAAACTCAAAAAAATTTGAAAAAAACTACTACTCTAGCTTAATCGATAAGTAAAAAAATAATCGATAAAAATAACTCTAAACTTAAAATGTACGTTTAGAGTTATTTTTATACTTATCGATTAGTCTTTTATTATTTACCATGTCATGGGAAATAATAAAAGAAATAAGCGGAGAACAAAAAGACTGCTCAGGTTTCCTTCCTCAGGTCATCAAGGTTGATAACAGAATCATCTATGAACAAAAATAAATAGTTTGCGAGTTTAATATTTTTTTTGTTAAAATTGGTCCTGAACTGGCCAATAAGATTCCAATGACGCAGGCTATATTTAGAGATTTTCTAGTACGATGAATGATTGTATTACATATAGGGAGTTACCTTCTAGATTATCATTTGAAGAATTTGAAATAGCATTTAAAACTCTGAAAAAAAAAAAAAGCTACTGGAGCAGATGACATTAATGGTAATATAATTCTAAACTGTTTTGAACAATTAAAAGATATTATCTTTAAAGTTTTTAGCGCGTCAATTAATCAAGGAATTTTTCCTGAACAACTAAAAATTGCAAAACTTACCCCACTTTTTAAAGAAGGTGATAGGGGTATTATTAGCAACTACCGACCCATTTCTATCTTACCTATATTTTCAAAAATATTAGAAAGAATTATGTATTATAGAGTCTATAATTATTTTCAATGCAATAACCTACTATATAGCAATCAATTTGGATTTAAAAAGCACAACTCCACGGAACATGCAATCATTCAATTTGTACGCGAAATTTCAAAATCCTTTGAAAATTCCCAATACACACTAGGTATCTTTATTGACCTATCTAAGGCTTTTGATACAGTAGATCACACTATCTTACTGCATAAGCTTAAATATTATGGTATAAACGAAAAAACTTTAAAGTGGTTTGAAAGCTATCAAACCGTAAACAATTTGTTTCTTGTAAGGATGATTGCCAAAAAAAATTTATTAGATTTATTTTGCTGTGTTCCTCAAGGCTATATATTGGGACTCCTTTTTTTCTTGATTTACATTAATGACTTAAATAAAGCTTCAAATCTACAGAGCATTATGTTCGCTGATGATACTAACCTATTCCTTTCTGATACTGACATCTCCAAACTGTTTTATAATATCAATGATGAACTTAAAAAAATATCTATCTGGTTCAAGTGTAACAAATTAACTCTTAATACTAATAAAACAAAATGGATTATTTTCCACCGGCTTCAAAAAAAACGTTACCTACCCATAAATCTGCCTAAAATATTTCTTAACTAAATTCAGATCAAGAGAGACTCGGTCATAAAGTTTTTAGGAGTCTACCTTGATGAGCACATTACATGGAAACAGCATATTGATCACCTATGTACCAAGATTTCTAAAAATATTGGAATTTTATTTAAATCTAGAGATTATCTAAATAAAAAAAACTTGACCCAACTCTGTCGTTCGTTTATCCATAATTAAACAAATTATGCAAACATTGCTTGGGGAAGTGCTGGAAAGAATAAGTTGAAACGTCTTTTTTCTCGCCAGAAACACGAAAATCGTATTATTAATTTTTCCAATCGTTTTACTCATTCAAAACCTTTATATAATACTCTATTTTTTGTATATATGTGGAAAAATAACTTATCTCCTGACGTTTTTAAAAATATTTTTACTTTGAAGCCAGACAATAAGTATGTACTGAGAAATAATAATTTGCTAAATCAAGTTTTATGTCGAACCAAGTTTAATCAGCTTTGTATTGATTATCGTGCACCTAATCTTTGGAATAAAGTTATTTTGCAAAAATTTTGATCTGCCTTCCTCTTTTTCTGTTTTCAAAACTAAGCTTAAAAATCTAGTTCTTTCTATGAAGAACGTTTTTCTATATTACTAAGAGTGTTATGGGTTTGTCTACCTATTATTAAAACTAAGTTTACCTATTACCTAAGTAAAAATAAGTTTACCTAAGTATATATTTAGTTGCATTGAGATTGTACTGAAACTGATAGCTACGAATAGACGTATATATATTTAATATTTAAGTTCGTATTGTAAATTGCTTTATATTTTATATTTAAAAAAAAAAAAGTTAAAAAAAAAAAAATAATAATAATAATATAAAATAAAAATAATAAATTATGTATAAATGTGTATGTGTATCTGTGTATGTATGTATTTATGTATGTATGCTGGTATATATATGGGTGTATATGTGCTGTTAGTATGGGTGTGTATGTGCTTGTAGTCTATAAATATTCTAAAAAAAAAAGAAAAAAAGAATAGTGCTGCATAACCTCTTGCGTAGGAACACCCAACTAAAACTGCTTGGCAAATGTTGGGCTGCTTGGCAATCATTATCGATAAAAAAAAGGATTCGGTGATACCACCTATGACCAGTTTGTACGGTAAAGATGCAACCACAGTATATACTTTAAAAAAAAAAAAAAAAAAAAAAAAACTATATTAGAACAAGAGCTAATTATCAACAAGAATGTCCACGCCAACCTGATTTTATTTTCTACAATTTTAATGCAAGAAATGTAAAATTCAATTATTATTATTTTTTTTAATCTATTCAGTTTATATTAACATCACTAAATCACTATGACGTCATCAAACACATCAATAATTATAGTGAAGTATATTAATTATTTTTAACTATTCTTTGCAACGGTTTATATAATTATTTATCGAAACAGGTCCAAACCAAAAGCGAATAAACATTTATAAAATATCAATAAAAATGAACTTATTTAAAGCGTTTTGATTCCAGCGGTTCTCTACGACAAGACCTCGTGGACTTCTTCGAGTTTCCGCATTCTTTATTCCTAATTTTTATCTGATTCTCTATTGTTAACGGGATCAGGGCAACTTTTTTTCCTCCCCTTCCCCTCCCCCCTCCCCATCCTTTATTTATTAAAAAAAAAAATAATACCATCTTTAGAAAAATCAAGCATCAGATACATATTCAAAAATTCAATAAAAAATATCTTGGTGTTCAAAAGATATGAATATTTAAAGTAAAACTACAAAAAATTAAGTTCACTTTACATTAAAATAAAGTATACTCATGATATAATAAAACCTAATCTGCATTGCCTAATCTGAAAAATATAAAATCATCTGGTGTATATATAGTTACGACATTTGCCGACTGTCTAACCTATATCGAAAGGGTCGACATTTGCCGACTAACTAGTCTAAAAAGGTCCGATTTGCCGACTAAGGGTCCAGTTTGACGACTAAAAATCATTGATGGGGGGTGTCACACACCCCCACACCCCCCTATCGCGCCGGCCTTGTATATATATATATATATATATATATATATTTATATATATATATATATATATTTATATATATATATATATATATATATATATATATATATATATATATATATATATATATATATATATATATATATATATATATATATATATATATATATATATATATATATATATATATACTCTGAAGCAGTATAATATAATCCATAATATTTAATCATAATGTAATCTTCAAAACTATATAATATAATATACAAGGTATGTATAATTATGTAATCAATAGCAAAGAAAGAACCTAAATTCTATGACTTGAATATTCAACTATTGCCTTTCTAAAAAGCTTTCCATGGTTCTCTCTGAATTCTGAAGTTGAGAATCTGCTCAGCATTTTCAACGTATTATGATGAACAGATTCAGAACATTTCTCAGAAAATACTCCCAATGGCAGCTTAGTTCTATTTAAAAACATGACAAGATGGTGTTCAATTATATGACCTTTCCATCCCATAGAAAGATTGTGGTTGAATGTAGTCTTCACATACTCTTGGTTTTGCTAAAATAATAATTTAAAAGATGGCACTTAATATACACAAAAATTAAAACTATTTTTAAATGTATGATTTGTTTATACATTTATGTAACTATTAGCTTTAACTTCCTTATATATGTTGCAATGGCATCAGCATAACTGTCATGGAGTTTTATTCCAAAACACATGTTTACTACTAAATGTAGATTTTAGTGTCATTTGTGAAAAATTCCTTTTGATTCAATAAATATTTCTTTTTAAATCATAATTAACTTTTATTATATAAATACTTTGTAAAATTAAGTAAATTTAAAATTTACCTGTAGAAAAAAACTTTAACAGTTCAACAACTGGATGGTAAGAAGAAAAGTTATCTAAGATAAATTTTTCTTATTTTGTTAGCATTTCTACCATCCAGTCCACCTCCATTATACCCATGCCAAATAATTTCATGTTTTTTTAACCAGAGAGCAACATCAGGTTACTTACAGAAAGACATTTGAAATTTCTGTTATAATCTTCATCATTAAATGAAGTTCTGGAGGAGAGATGACATCAAGCACATACGTCTCTCCAGACTCAACCAGGAGACATGGATGTATAACATTCTTATAGAGTTGCATAGAGCTTTTTTTAAATTCACTTTCAGCATAGTTTTTATTCATGTTTTTAAGCATATTAAAGATTCTCAGAATTTGAAGATTTGTGTGGCTTTCGCAAACATTTTTGTCAAAAGCCAATATTATAACTTTGTTCACTCCAGTATTCTTGTTTTTTTTGGAGTCATAATTTACTTCTCTGTTAAAAATATTCATAATAACTTTTAAAGATCCTTGGCCACTATCTATTCCTATACGAATAATAACATTATCGATTTCTAGTCTCCTAGCAATCCAAACATGATTAACTAGATCTTTGACATACACTAGATCTTTAATGACAGTTTCAATAGTTTTATTTTCTTCACTTTATTTTTGGA
Source organism: Hydra vulgaris (assembly GCF_022113875.1). NCBI lineage: Eukaryota > Metazoa > Cnidaria > Hydrozoa > Anthoathecata > Hydridae > Hydra > Hydra vulgaris. Next base: position 58,735,221 of record NC_061160.1, read on the forward strand.
TAAAAATTCCAATTTTTCCACTGAGTAATAGTTATCTAAAGCATGTGACAATATCCTTATTTTTTTGGAAAAATTAGATTCCACACCTAATCTACCCAAATCTTTTCTTAATTCCATTGCTATTGAATCAATAGTACAGTCTGACATATCATGCTTTCTTTTGATATTATAGAAAGTCTGGGTAGAGATGGTTTTAAGGGTTGATTTTTCCCTACCTGCAGACTTAAAGGAGTTCCTCCAGTCGACAATGTAACAGTGTTGTCTAACTCAATATTTTTAAATTGTTGAATTTCTTTCAGAGATTTGCTAAGTACTTGCTCAACTGTTTTTAAACCTGAAAATTTGTAAATATGTTTTAAGATTACTCGGTGTAGTTAAGGCACTTTTAAAATATTATAGCATCTGTATGATATTTTGTTGATTATGACATATTTCCGTGAAATGGTATGGTCTGTGAATTATGAAAAGACGAAAAAAATTAAAATAATAAATTTTGCGGTATCATAAAATATAAATGTTTGTAGCGAAAAAACCCAGACCGCGGAATCTTTTTTTTAAAAAAAATTATCTTAAAATCACAATCGCTCGTCCAAATTTAAATAAGGCTTTATATTAATACGTTTTTTAGGTGAAATGAACATTATAGTTTAACAATATGATCAGTTCTGATCGTTTATTGGCAATTATTTATAATTATAAGCTCTTTCTTGGTCTGAATTCCAGTATTTTTTGTGAAAATTGATAGAAGTATTTTGTTTTGACAACTATATATAGTTAATATACGTCAGAACCGATTAGAACTAGAATCAGTAGTAAATTAAGAAACTTTTTCGAAAGTTTTTAACTAAATTTATATTAATGCCGATGAGCAGAATTGATCTAAAGACTCCAAAATAGTGTTCTTTAGATACATTATTACGGGTTGTAAAAAGATTTTAAAAGTTATATATAAAAAAGAAAAGTTTCTTTAAATATTATAAAAACCTTAAGCAAAAAAAATTATAACATTTAAAGATCTTGTTTGAGCATAATATGTTAACAAAACCATGCTAATTCCAAATAAAAGTATTTAAATATTTTGTAAATTGCCTTAACTACACCGAGTACGTAAAAATTTAGGTTTAAAAAAACTATAATTAAGCTCTTACCTGTTGACGTTAGCAGTGTTTTTAGGTTCTGTACAATGTCTCTCTTACTACAGGGATGTTGAATTCCCGATCCAATTCTCTGGTAACAATTACAACAAATTTTATTTATAACCTTCTTTAGTACTTCAGGGTCATGTTTAATACATTCTAAATAAAAATAAAACTATACTTATTTAAAACATACTTATTTAAACTACAATAAAAGTTATAATTTTATAAATGTTTTAAACATAAATAATTGAGCTAGATATATGAGTTCTTTATAAATTACCTGAAGGTTTATAGATTTGGATTTATCTCTTGACATAATATAGGGCGGGCAATCACATGTTGACACTGTCTCACTTATATTTAAATATATAAACAAATGTTTATTCATATTATGAATAAACATATATACTATAGCTTTTAGGTAATCCTTCAGTTAAGCGGCGTAAAATAAAATTATTATTTTGCTTTTAAAACACTGGCGGAGGAGCATTTTCTCATTAAATAAATTTTTATTAAAACTTTAAAGCTTCAAATTTTATTGAGTTTTTTTTCTTAAAAGAATAAAACGTTAGCAAATTTATTGTTCGTTGATTATTTCCTTATATTTTAAGTTTTGGTTTTAATTTTTTAAAATAAGTTTGGGTTTACCTTAAATACATACTATACATCAAAATGTCTATATAACTGTATTTACAATGTGAATGTATATATGACATTTTGGAGCCGAGCCATTAGGAACCAACAGCCTGTATGAGTATTTATGAAAATCACAAGCATTGAGTAAACAAAAGAAAAACAAATTAATGAAATAGATAATTGAAAGTTTAATTAGGCATAAATAACATGCTATAAATTAGATGAATTACATGCTAATGTTATTAAATAAACAAACAAAAATTAAAGTTTGAAAAGTTAAATCGAATGAAAAGATATAATGATTTTAAGAGACTTTTTGATATTTAGCAAGTCTTTAAGGCGGTCCCTAAAATTTATTTCCATCGACAATTTATTTCCATCGGAAACTTATTCTCGACAACTTTATTTTGTTCCATTATTATTCAAATGGTGTGAAGTTGGAAAAAAGAAAGCGAATATAAATTACTTTTTTATTTTTATTGCAATTTATTTTGAAAAAAAATTATGCCATATTTCAACTGAATTAACTTTTAGTCAATTTAGTCTATTTCAAAAATGTAACAGTTGATTTTTGTCAACTTTAGCAAATGTAACAGTTGATTTTTGTCAACTTTAGCAAATGTAACAGTTGATTTAGTCTACAGTCGAATTATTTAAAAGTTGTTACAACATTAGTTTCGACGTTGATCCGTATACATTGAATCAACGTGATATAACATACATTATATACGTGATATAACATATATGTTATATCACAAATTTTATATCGCTTATGTAAACATAAGCGATAGCTTATGTAAACATAAGCGATATAAAACACGTGGTATAACAAACATACGTGATATAACGTACATACATGCATACATACATACATACATACATATATGTATGTATGTATGTATGTATGTATGTATGTATGTATGTATGTATGTATGTATGTATGTATGTATGTATGTATGTATGTATGTATGTATGTATGTATGTATGTATGTATGTATGTATGTATGTATGTATGTATGTATGTATGTATGTATGTATGTATGTATGTATGTATGTATGTATGTATGTATTATGATAACAAATAGTATTTTATTATGTCAAATTATAATATGTTATAAAAGTTGTTATATATATTACGTTAAAATAGTTATAATAAACATAAACAAAACGTCTTTTGATCTATTGATGCTCTGTCCACTCAAGCGCTAGGTTGTTTACGAAACTCGAAACTTTTGGGTGAGGTCCAACTGCTTTTTTACCAGTTTTTCTTTTCAATTTAGTTTCATTATTCACGATTCATTTTTGCGATACATCTAAATAATAATATTAGATCAGATTAATAAATCATTATTTACAGAAAAAAAAAAGAAAGTAATGTTGAAAAATTGTATGTAGAGCAAGCATGTAGAGCATGCAGTTGCAGGTAATCAGGATGTAGTGATATAGAAGAAATTATAGGTCAGAAGTAGACAAAGTTAAAGAATAAATTATAGGTAATATGAAAAATCTATGAATTTTTATAGATTTTTTATAAACAAGTATGAAAGTATATCATCACAAATGACATCATTGTACTTTTGTGTTTTTCGTGGCAAAAGAGGAGCATTCTTGTGACGTAAATCCATGATGTCAGCCGGCAGCCTTTCCAGGGAACTTTGAAAACAAATATCTATAGAGAAAGAAAGAGAAGTCGAGTTAGAAAGTTAACATAGACACAGCAGACAGTATTGCACTAGATGTTAGAATGTGCAACTTATGTTCAATATCAAGTTTACTTGAAAGAACCCTTGTTATGTATAAAGTTATACAAAATTTAATTTAATTTTATTTTTAATATATATATATATATATATATATATATATATATATATATATATATATATATATATATACTAATCCATTTATTTAACCAAAATATTGAAAAAAATTACAGATTTATTCATAATTTACAAAATTAGTTTCAATATCACTCTTATAGTTAAAAACTATTCATCGGTGAGACACCTTAACAAAATAAATAAATAAAACAAAAAACTAACAAGCAACAAAAAGGAATAATATAGATAGTGACCAAAAAATATTTATAACAAAAAGGATAATAATAACTATTAAAAAAGCCAGACTAATAACAAAAAAGGAAAAAGTGAATGAGCTGAGTTAAGATATAATGAATGAATGAGATAACACAACGTTTATCGATAAGAAGGGTGATAGAAAATAAAAAATAAAACAAAAAGATACATTTAAATATTATGATGAGACAAAAAAATATGAAATCACTTAAATAATAGCAGCAAATGTAATACTCAAAAATAATAAAAATAATTAGCAACAGCACCACAAAAATAAAAAAAAGTAAGCACAACAATACACATATGAACATATCAATACAAACGATTCACAAAATTACATAACAGTGTAAACAAAAATAGAAATACACAACAATATTAACAATACACAAAAATACACAACAATATAAACAATTCAAACAGCATAAATTATTAAAACTTAAAAATTGTAGTTTTTTTTGCTTACTTTTAAAAACTTATTAATGTTTTTTACTATCAAAAATTTTAGAACATTTTTTCTTTTAACTTCGCTTTTAGTTGCTCTGTTTATTTAATATTTTTCTTCAATTTATATTCTTTAAAAATTTTCATTGTTTTCACTTTATTAGTTTTTTGTAAATCTTCTATTCTTAACAATTTTTCTATTTTCTTTCTTTTTTTTTTGTTCTTTTTATATTTATATATATTATATATATATATATATATATATATATATATATATATATATAAGGCGATAGGGGTGTGTGGGGGTGTGTGATACCCCTTCCCCCCCATCAATGATTTTTAGTCGGCAAGTTTGACCCTTAGTCGGCAAATGTGACCCTTTTTGACTAGTTAGTCGGCAAATGTAGACCCTGTTGATAGGTTAGTCGGTAAAGTCAGTCGGCAAATGTCGTTATGGCAGTCGGTAAATTTTAAAAAACGAGGACCATTTTTTTTAATTCGGCAAAAGTTGTAATGGCACCCCCCTCCTCCGTGACCGTTACTCGCACCGGCCCTATATATATATATATATATATATATATATATATATATATATATATATATATATATATATATATATATATATATATATATATATATATATATATATATATATATGTATATATATATATATATATGTATATTTATATATATATATATATATATATATATATATTACGAAACAACTAAATAATGTCAAATATATCACTGTTAATCGCAAATTCAATATAATGTCTAAATAAAATTATAAATAAAACTTGACTTATTACTAATAAATCAAGTTTTATTTACAATTTTATTTAGATATTATTGATAGTATTTTAAGTTTTTTAAAGTTTAAGTTTTTTAAAGTTTAAGTTTTTTAAAGTTCGTACTATTTAGTGTTACGTTTTTATAGTATATAAAAGAAACACTTGTTTAGTGTTTCTTTTATATACTATAAAAACGTAACACTAAATAGTATGAACTTTAAAAAAATCAATACATAAGAAAAAGTTTTTAAACCTTGTAACCCTATATAATATAGGAAACTAATTTTCAGAAGTACCTATCTTTAATAAATATCTTTTTATAACAACAACAATAACAACAACAACAACAAACAAAAAGCAATATATTTACCAGAAATATAGATGTTTTACATAAGAATGTTATAAGTTATAAAAAATATATATATAGTCTACATTCTGGATGGTTCACTCTCATATAACTAGGCTAAACCGAGGAGAGCGACATGAACAAATAAAACAAAAAAGACAACAAAAAAACAAAAAATAAAAATAAAATAAATAATACACTCATAGAAGGTTGAAATTATTTAACATTCATATGAATAACTTATCCATTTTTTACGGTGATATATAATTTATCACCAGCGATACTACTGTTGTTTCAATTAATCTTGATGCAGCAAGTAGTATTTTAATATGGTTTTGAGGACATATTTTTTAATTTTGTTAAAAGAGAATAACTTTAATTTTTTTTGAATTTGATTCCAGTCTATTAATGCAGAGTATTTAAAGGAATGTTTACCATATAATTTTGTATTACATGTTGGCACACTCAGTGCACCTCTACAAGAATTTCTTGTAAGTTGACAGCTGACTGAACTGCGTAGAGTAAACCATTTATTAAAAAATAGGAGGAAGCTTTTTATTTAGGCAGCTGTGAGTAAATAAACAATTTTCAATTTTAATTATATTATGTACTTTTAAAATTTGTAGTGCGTTAAAAGATGTGAATGTATGTGAATTTTTTTGTAGAAATTCAATAATCCTGATTGCTCTTTTTTGCATAATAAATAGGCTATTTACAATACATAAGTTTTGACTCCATGATAGTAAGTTTTGACTCCATGATAGTAAGTTTTGACTCCATGATAGTAAGTTTTGACTCCATGATAGTAAGTTTTGACTCCACGATAGTAAGTTTTGACTCCATGATAGTAAGTTTTGACTCCATGATAGTAAGTTTTGACTCTATGATAGTATGTTTTGACTCCATAATAGTAGGCAATATGTTAGGTGAGAGTAAAACAAAGCATAGTAAATAGATTTTATAGTTTTTTGTTGTATAAAATGTCTTAGCTTTGACAGAATGGCAAGAGATCTATTCAATTTATTAGATAAGTCATTACAATGTAAAGTTCAGGTTAAGTTTTCATCTAGCCTTATACCCAAGTAGTTTACAAATTTTTTGCACCAAATTTTTTTCCCATTTAACTTAATTTTGAGCTGTTGATCTAATTTTTTGTGACGACTTTTAAACAATATTAGATCAGTTTTTTTAGAGTTAAGAGATATTTTGTTGGTATTTTGTTTTTTAAGATCATAGTTAACATATTTGTTGATTTTTTTTATAGACTTATAAAATAGGACTCTACAAAATTTTAAAGCTTTAGACATGCCATTAAGATAAATAAGAAGTAGTAAAGGGCCAAGGACAGATTCCTGAGGAACACCTAGTTTGATATCGTTCAGGTCTGAGCTCACTCCACTAATGGATACTAATTGAGTTCTATTAGTAAGGAAAGACTTGAACCAAGAGTTTGAAACTCCTCTAATACCAAAGTAGGATAGCTTATAAAGTAGAATGTCAACATCTACAGTGTCAAATGCCTTTTGAAGGTGGATAAAAATGTCACACCCAAACATTCCTTCATCCAGAGAATCTTTAATTTTTTCTCTTAGACTTAGTAAAGCAAGTGATGTAGAGTAGTTCGAAAACTAAATTGTAATTCAAAAAAAAGTTTATTTTCATTGAAGAATTTGTCTACACGGTTAAACATTAGTCTTTCAAGAACTTTATCAATGTTAGAGAGGAGGGAAATTGGCCTGTAGTTTGACATTAATAATTTTGAATCATTTTTAAAAATAGGTATAACTTTGGCTGTTTTTAGGTTTTCTGGGAAAATACCACTTGAGAACGAAATATTAAAAATATTAGAAAGAATTCTTGAAAGTTCTGTTTTTAATAGTTTTAGAATTTTAACTGGCATACCGTTTGGTCCAGAAACTTTATTTGCGTCTAAGGAGTTGATAATATTTGAAATTTCATGTTCGTCAGTAGGTTTTATAAAGAAAGATTTTTGAGAAGGATTTGATAAGTAATATGTGAAATGATTTATGGATGAATTGTTGCCTGGACATCCTTACCAATGTTAGTAAAATAGTTGTTGAAAGCATTACAAATATCAAAAGGGTTTGATATTGTTCTATTGTTATGGATGATTACATTAGGAGTTGTTTGAGAGTTACTTTTAATATTAATAATGTTTTTGATACCTTTCCAGGTTGCTTTTATATTTTTTATGTTTTGTAGTAAAATAATTATCATAGTATTTTTTTTTTGCTTTCTTTGAGTTTAGATTAAAGGTTATTACAAAATATTTTATACTCATAATGAAATATGGTTTTATTTGTTTGATTTTTAGACCTAATATATTTTTTAAAGAGATTATTTTTGTGCAGAATAGAGTGTTCTTCTGATATCCATGATTTAGTCTTGAATTTAATGTTTTGTTTGTTAAGCTTTTTCAAAGGCGCATGAATATCAAGCAGTAGATTAATGTAGGAAATAGTATTCTGAAGAGACTGACTACAATTATCATGGTATATTTTTGGTTCTCTCTCTGAAATAATTTTGTGAAAATCGTTTCTAAATGCAACTTCATTGAAACTTTTCCAGCTTCTTTCCTGAATTAAGAGCTTTTTGTTTGGTGGTGTTTTGAAAATATTATAAGCTATCAGAAATTGGGGAAGATGATCTGAGATTGTGGTGATAAGATTCCCTGCTTTATATTTATTTGATTTAATATTTGAAAAGATGTTATCAATTAATGTTTTTGATGTTTTACAGATACGAGTAGGGTGGACAATGTGAAGTAGAAAGTAATTTGAGGTGAGTGAGTCTAAAAAGTCTCTAGCATATGAATCTATGTCACACTTTAACAAATCGATGTTGAAATCCCCTAAAATAAATACAGTTCTATTTTCTTTTGTTAGGTATTTGAGTAACGGATTAAAATAGAAGGATATGAAGTTGTGTAAAGACATTTTTGGATGCCGGTAAACACAACCAACGATAATATTTGATTTTTTTGGATTTATAATTTCAAGATTCTAATTATTTAGGTTTATAGACGTAGAGCTCGTTTCTGGGTTGATAGGCGAGCCTGTTATTAATATATAATAATGCACCACCTGCATGTGATTCAGATGGTGTGTGTTCATAGGAATACCCATTAAGTGTTAAGTTGCTAGTTTGTGGGTATTTTTTATTCAATCTGGTTTCCGAAATACCAATTATGTCAAATTCAAGTTTTGTTGATTGGAGTAGATTTTCAAGGTCATCAAAATGTTTTGAGAGTGATGAGATATTGATGTGAAAGATATTGAATGAGGATTTGTCAGCTGCTATACATTTTAAACCATCAACATTAGTATAATAACTGTTTATTGAGATTTTTTAAGTTTTGTTGTTGTTATCAATATGTGTATTAAATGTGTTAAAGATTGAGTGGAGATTATTGGAAATTCTCTATTGGAAAATCTGATATTGAAAAATCTAATACTATTGGAAAATCTATTTTCTATTGGAATTATTCTCTATTGGAAACTATTCTCTATTGGAAAATCTGATACTAGATAAGTTTCATTAATTTTAGTGTCGACATTAGTAAGATTTACATTGTCAGTTATAGTTTCGCTATTGAAGGGAAATATACTAGATAAGCAATTTATACAAAACCATGAACAATTTTTTGAGGAGTTTTTTAGTAATTGGTAGTCAATATCATTTAGGTTGTTACATTTTAGGTGGACCCAATTAAGGCAGTTATCGCAAAAAATAGCTTTTTGATTTTTATAGACATTAATTTTGCAAACAGCACATTTGCTATTTGTAGTTTTCATTACGGTGAATTTATATGACGATAAGATATATAAGTAAGAATATTTATATGAATGTAAGTAACTGCAACCTATTAAAAATCAAGAAACAGAATAAAATAAAAACAATAATCAAAAAAGTAAAATAATAAAAAATAAACGAAAACAATATATATGTAAGGTAAAACAATTAATTTGTCTTGCTGTGTTTTATGGTTGTTAACTTAAGAGTAATATTAGTAGCTAATATTCGAAACAAATCAAGAATTAAATAAAATAAATAAAAAACAATTAAATTAAAAAAAAAAAAAATAACTGAACAATACAAGAAACGCAAAAATAATAGAAACAAACAATAAAAATTACAAATATTATAAAACTTTCTATTTTCGAGCTATTTATAAACGCGTCGAGCTTTTTTTTTTTTTTTTTTTTCAAATAAAAAAGAAAACAAAAAAATTTCAAAGATTAAGACTTATAACTTTTCAATAAATCAACCAAGCGCACGTTTCTAACAAAAGAACTTTAACTATTTATCCTTTGTAACGTCTTCAACTTAAAAACACCAAAAACAAATAAAAATAAAAAAGAAAAAGAAAATAAACACGACAAAAAGTGCATTGTTATTATATAACTACGTTTTTATAAATATATAAAGCTTGAATAAAATTCAAACATGTTGCCGCAAATCAAAATAAGACAAAACAAGAAAAAACATGTGCAAATCTAAGGATACCATTGCTCGAACTCCAAAGCCATAAGCGATTTATGTCGACTCAGAAAGGTTTTATTAAAACATATCTGGAATCCTCTTTCTTCTTCTTAACTTTAAGTAAGGCTGGGTATTCGAGGTACCCGCTTACTATAAACTTGTTTTCTATGAGACGACGTCGTTCTTTCATGGCCTCATTGCGACGTCGAGTCAGCGATGGCGAATACATTTGTTCAACCCGAATATGGTTTTTGGACTTAAAATAGATATTTTTTGTGTGTTCACTATCAGCCCATTTATGACATTTGACAAAAATGTGGCTTGACTTGGTGCTGTTTTCGTGAACTTTTCCTCGATGACAGCGTTCGATTATGACATGGGCATTTTTTGGGTCTACGTTAGCCGCTTTTGCGATGGTATCTGCAATAATTAGTTTGGTATCAGACCAGGATTCCCTGAATTTGTTTGTGTCAACAGGAATGTTTTTAAAAATCAGTGTCTTTCTTAAATTTATATATATATAATTTATATATTAATTTAAGTATATGTAATTTTTAGTTCAGCTATATCGCTAGTTATTTTAGAAAGACTTGTGTTTATTGCTCGTAGGATTTCAACTTTGTGTTCATCTAAAAGTGCTTTAATGTTTTTCATCGATATTTCTTGATTAATCGACATTGTGACTTTTAATTTTTATATGGATAGATTGATAAATTGATTTAAATTCACTTTTTTGAATTTTTATTACATAGCGGTGATATATTGGAAAGATTTATTCGGATATTATTTGATACGTGGCTTTAGTTGATTTTATAGATTTACGCCATCTTACTTCTATGCCGGTTCACGAAAAAAAGCATCCTTAAAAAAAAATCAGCACCTAAATTGCAAAAAAAATTTTGTGAATGTGCTTCTTTAATAACATACAGCACTTTAGTTCCAGTAAAACAAAAATAAATATATTAAAATCTTTAACTTGAAATTAAAAACGTGTATAAGTTCTTTTCGTTAAAAAGTACTATGGCGCTCTGTATATTAGAGGTATTAAAGTAAACTAAAATATACGGTTAAAGCCCGTAATTTAAAGCTACGTAACTCCTCCGTATCATAAATACGGTCAAAATCCCATAAAAAGATGTGATTATTTCAAAAGTCTTAAAAGTATAGGTAAAAGACCGTAATTTATTGAAAACGGAATTTTTCCGTAAGAAAACAATGGAAAAAGTCTGATAAATACTACGGAGTTTTTTTACAGTACAAAACAACAAAAAAATTCATATTGCTTAAATTAATGTAAATGGATCTTTATTTGATTGGTTTACGGGCATAATTTCTCGATGAGCTAATGTTGCTCTGATGAACCCATATGTTCTATCTTTTCTAAACACCGGTTGAGAAGCTCTTGTGACTACTTGGACACATTGTTCAATAGCTTGCCCATGAACAGGAAAACAAGGTACACACATCGGAATATCATTGTATTTTAAAAGTTCATCCGTTAACAATAAACATGTAAGTAAAGGTTCGTGTACATCCAAACTCCAATCAATTAGATCAAAAAGTGATTGAGCATTTTCATCATGAATATGATGTTTTCTACTTCTTAAATTAGTGTTTCCGTATTTTAAATCTCCTATTAATTTTAAAATTGTTTCAATTGCAAATTGTCTTTCTGCTTTTTCTAGACTACACAACAATGCTTGAAGAACATTTTCACTATGAGCATTCCATGAAGAAGATAAAAGATAGGCCATAACAATGTCTTTAACTTCTAGTCTTTGATGACAAAGAAGTTTTAATTGCTTAAGCATATGGTTAGGCCTTTCAGTCCACTCCCACTTTACTTTGATTTCAAACCAAAGTGGCGCATTAACTCCAACAATAAACTCCACCAGAAGTTGATGATTATATGCTTCTTCAATTGAAAGTACAGTTTCGGAGCACCAAAGTAAACATATTCTATTTGCAAAATTCAACCATCTTGAATGTGAATGTGGCCTAATTTCTTAACCTTTAAGATTTTCCGAAAAAATCCCAGCGTAAATTTCATGGGTAATTTGATAAAGATACTTTTGATCATCTGATAGCGATTTTACAACTTCAGAGTCAAGTTCTATTATTGCATTTGGAAATTCAATTTTTTTTATGTTATCTTTGACTTTGAAACTAGTTGCCTTACCTATAAGTTTTCCAATAGAACCAGAAAAGTTATTTTTAGATGCAGCTTTTCCGTTAAGCTGAATCATAAGATGTTGGAGAGGTAGCTCATTTGTATGAAGAGCACAAACTATTCACATTAGTTTTTTATCAAATTTATATTCAAGGTAATGGATAACACCTCCTTTCGAACCAATGGCAACTAAATAGTCTCCAACATCATGATTCATAATCCATTCGTGAAGATTATCAACTATTTGCTTAGCTGCAGTCTCTACTCTCTCTTCAGAATTGTTAGTAAAATGAAATTGGTATTTTCCTCCAGGTTCAGAACAAACTGAATAATGTTCTTCTTTTTTTTCCGATTGATGAAATTTTACATCTCCTTTTTCTCTCATGTACTTAGTTAAATCTTTTTGTCTATCAAAATATATACATTGAATATTATCACTTATTGCTACTTTTTCAGCTCTACCTCGGATTCCTTTCATTAACTTAGTCTTACTCTGTTTTATTATATTGTGATCAACAAAAATATTAGTATTTTTTTTTTTAAATGTGCATCTTTTGCAGAAGCTAAAGTAGCAGTAACTATGGCTGCAGCAGCTCCGTCAGATACCCCATACCTAATAGCGGCTTGAGAAACCCTCGTAATATCTAAGTAATTTTTTTTAAACTAAAGTCAGCTTTTTCTGTATTATTTGCTTTTTTGTTACTAATGTCCGAGTCGTTTGTAGTTTGAAATTCTACTGCTAAAGGAGAAAATAAATTATGTTAAATAATTTTAATCAAATTAATTTATATTCAATTTATACTCAATTTTTTAATTCACAGTTTAAACAAAAATTGAAAATTTTTTTTTTAATATTTTAGCATTTACCTATATCCTCACTATTTGCTCCAGGTATTTTAGAGTCTGATTCTTTTCGATCCAAATATCTAGTCCAAACCAATGTGTCTCTGATATATCAACTAATCCTATTTGTAAAGAACTTTCGTTACCTATTTTATTTCTTTGAGCTTGTAGGAAAAATAGTTCTTGCAAAGGTATCTTTGCTACTTTTGGACATATGCAAGTTACATGAGCTTTAAAAAGACAACCATTGCATCCATTTTCATTACATCCATTTTCATTACAATCTTTTTTTTGTAGTTCTCAATTTTCCAATGTCTTTTGCCACGTTCCATTCAAGGACAAGTTTATCGACTGCATATTTTTCTGAGACCATCGGGATTGTAGATTTTGCTGATATTTTACTTTTTATATTAATAAATATTTGTATACACATAAATCTTGTATCCAAATGCGTAACTGATCTATCACGCAACAAAACTCCATATCGTAAACAATCTCTCAGCTTAGGCAGCTCTGATAAACAAAGTTCGAGTCCATTACCCAATAGCTCGTGCAATTTAGGGCATTTTAATATTGTTTGAGCTCGAGTAGATTTAGCCACTTATCGCAATGAAATTGATGTTATGTTTGTTTAAAAATATTAGTAGCTTTTCGTAGTAGGTAAAAAGACTACCTTTATATGTGTGTTATAAATTTGTTAATCACATCATTTTTATAAAAAAATTTAAGATGTCAAAGTGATCATAAATAAATAGAACACGAGTAGTTAGAGAATGCCGGTTCTAGCTCATTTTCATTTTTAACCATATTTTCAACCATATATTAATATTAATATATGGTTCAATGTTATTCCTATTGTATATAAATTATTTAGATAAGAAATAATTTTTTTCAATTTTTAAAAATTGAAAAAATTGAATTTTTTTAAATAAGTGTTAACTTTTTATTTCTTGTTTAAAAATGTCACGAAAATTTCTTGCTGTTTCTGTACCTTTTTATCCTATAGAATTTAAATATTCAAGTACTTCAAGGTAACCATTTTGAGCAGCAGTTGAAATTGCATAAAATGTACCTTTATATCCTAACGAATCTAAATATTTTAGTACTTCAAGGTGACCATTTCCTGCAGCATGATTAATTGCATATTTTGTTCCTATATATCCTATAGAATGTAAATATTTAATTACTTCAAGGTGACCTTTTTCTGCAGCATATTTAATTGCCCAATCTGTACCTTTATATCCTAACGAATCTAAATATTTTAGTACTTCAATGTAACCTTTTTCTGCAGCTAAATCAATTGTATGTTCTGTTCCTCTATATCCTATAGAATGTAAATATTTTAGTACTTCAAGGTGACCATTTTCTGCAGCTAAATCAATTGTATGTTCTGTTCCTCTATATCCTATAGAATGTAAATATTTTAGTACTTCAAGGTGACCATTTCCTACAGCACAAGTAATTGTATGTTCTGTTCCTCTATATCCTATTGAATGTAAATATTCAAGTACTTCAAGGTGACCTTTTTCTGCAGCAAAATCAAATACCCATTTAGACTTCTTATATCCTATAGAATGTAAATATTTTAATATTTCAAGATTACTTGCTGCATCAAAAATTGTATCTTCTGTTCCTCTATATCCTAACGAATGTAAATATTTTAGTACATCAAGACGGCCATCTATTATTGCAGAATTAATTACTAAATTTATACATGTATATCTTATAGAATTTAAATATTTAACTACTTTAATGTAGTCATATTCTGCAACATTATTAATTGTATCTTCTGTACCATTATATTTTAATAAATATAGATATTTATGTACTTTAATGTCACCATTTTTTACAGCAGTAACAATTGCCCAATCTGTACCTTTATATCCTAACGAATGTAAATATTCAAGTACTTTATGGTTACTATTTTTTAAAGCAAAATCAATTGCTTTTTCTGTCCCTTTTTCTCCTATTTGAATTAATATTTTAATTAGATCAAGTCTACCTATTTTTGCAGCAAAATCAACCTTATTACCCTGTTTAAACCCATATTTTTTTAATATTTCATTAATCTTAAAATTATTTTCTAATTCCATTCTTTTTATATATAAAAGAAATTTATTTAACTCATTTTCAATTTTTTTATTTTTTTTACAAAAATAAAATAATGAAAATTTTTTAATTATGTGTACTTTCATCATCTTCATTAACATATTCAGTAGTTTCTGTAATTTCAGTAGTTACTGTAGTAATTGTAGTAACTTCTTCATCTTCATCATCTTCATTATCTTCATTATCTTCATCATCTTCATCTTCTTCAGAATCTGATTCTTCTTCATATTCAGTAGTTTCTGTAATTTCAGTAACTTCAGTAGTAGTAACTGTAATAACTTCAGAATCTTCAGTCATTTCAATATCATGAGTATCAATAATATTTAATTTTTCTTCTATTAACCTTAATCTTTCATCTATTAATTTAAAGTTTAAGCATAATTCTTCAAGTTTCTTGTCTAGATCCATTCTTTTATATATATAAGAAAATTAAGTTAACTTATTTTAAATTTTTTTTGATTTAAAATATTTTATCAAATAATAAAATAAAAAATGAATTATGATGAGATTAATGAAATATCTGAATTTCAAAAAGAATTTAGACTTTTTGAAGAAATAAGAAACTTTGAATTTGAAGAATCTGATTATGACTCTGAAAATGATACTTATTTTATATCTGATGATTCTGATGAAGATGAAATTCAAGAAAAATGTATAGTTCCAATTCCTTCAAAAACAGTAAAAATTATGGAATTGTATAAAGATAAACTGAAATGGATTAATTATGTTCCAACTTATAATGATATTATTAATGATGATTTTCCTGCTATAGATAAGTTTTTTGTTAAAAAACATAACAAAAATAGAAAATTTAGTTCTGAAGAACCATTTAATATTGAAATTAATTTTACTGAAGATGGAAAACCTTCTGCAATTCATTTTGTAGAAAAGTTACCTATTTTTTGTAAAAATATATTAAAAGATGATTTTTACCCTTTTGGAAGAAAATGTAAATACAATCATGATATTCCTTATTGTAATATTGTAAAAGAAAGATTAATATGCACTAAAGCTTCATGCAGATAAAAGCATATTTCTATATGTTCAGAATATCCTAAATGCAAGAATAAAGAGTGTGGATTATTTCATCCTAAAAAGTCAGAATTATTAAAATTAAGAAAAGCAAAAACTAAATTATGCAGATATATTCTTGATAAAAAAGAGTGTCCTTTAAAAGATAAATGTAAATATGCTCATACTAAAGTTGAAATTAAAGAAAACGTAGAGAATTGTCCTTTTAAACTATGTAAATTAACAGAAAAGAAAATAATGAAAAATAAAAAAGGTGAAAAAATAACTTTATATAAAAATGTTAATGATAATAAAAAGTGTTATTATTTACATGAGAATGAACAGATTGTAAATTACATTGTAAGAACTTTAAAAAAATGAAAAAAATATTAGATTTAATATTTATGACTTAGGTCTCTTTGTGATCTAGGGATCACATAGTGATTTAAAAAATCTTTACATTTATAAAAAAATGTATAATAGAAGAATGTTTTTAGATTATGAAAAGCATGAAAAATATACAATAACTTTTAATATTAATTCAGATATAGAGCATAGATCAATAAATGATAGACATATTAAAGTATTTGCACAAGAAGATTTTACAGTAAAATCAAATTCATATAATAGCATTTCTTTAATGTGTGGAGTTAAAATAGATAAAGGACATGTATTGATTTCACTTGCAGAAAATTATAAACCTACTCTAAATTTACTAAATTCTGTTGTAATAGAGTCTACTGATGATATTAAAATAACTTTATATAATAATGATAATAAAGATATAAACATTAAAAAAGGAGATTTGTTATGCTGTATTTCATCTTATAATGGTGTTTATAATGCAAATTATATATCAGAACTTGATAAAAAAGTAGAACAAGTTAGATCACAAAGGGGCTCAGGAACTAAATCACAAAGTGATAAAGAATCTGTAAAATCTATATTATCAAGTATAGGGGGAATAATTAAAGAAACTATATGTGATGAAGATAAACCTAGTATAGATAAATCTGACAAAGCTCTATTTGATTTTGGTAAATAAAAGTGATTTAAAACAAATTTTTCTTTATAGAAAAAAGAAATGCAATGTAGTAATGAATGTAAACAGCTTTATCCAGATCTTAACCAGTTTTCAGAAAATCCATCTGCACCACCACTATCTGATCAGAAATTTAGATTAGTTAAAAAAAATGAAATTCAAAATAAAATAGAATGTGAAAGAATTAGAAGAGAGATCTTAAGTAAGAAATATCACAAAGCTTTAAGAACAGTTTCAGCTATTGATAATTCATTACTAGCTAGCACAATGACACTTGGAGCTGTTGGTATTGGCTTTTTAACAACGATAGTTGGATCACCAGTAGCTATTGGATGTGAAATTGCAGCATTAGGTATGGGTGTATTATCATTAATAGGATCACAAGCTATTAAAAAATTAACAATAAAAGCAGAAAAGCATGAAAAGATTAAAGTACTAGCTGATGCAAAACTAAATACAATAAGTAGTCTTATAACTAAAGCTATATCAGATCAATATATTGATGATGTAGAATTTAATATGATACTTTCAGAACTTGAAAAGTTTCAAGCTATGACTGAACAAATTAGAACAAAATCTAAGAAAGATATAGATGAGCAGACTAAAGAGTCAATATTTAATAAAGGAGTAGAAAAAGGAACAAATGATATTATAGAAGCGCTAAATATGAAATTTAATAAGAATCAAAGTATAGGAGTGATAAATAATACTCTTAAACATTAAAACATATATTATGTATTACTTGAACATATATTATGTATTACTTGAACATAATATATGTTGATTTAGATCTTTTTAGGGATCTGAGGATCATAGAGTGATTTAAAAAAATTATTGCTTATATAAAAATGTATGCAAAAGCTACAGATATTGATACAAGATTAAAAATAGCAAAAGAACTTGCTAGCGTAAAGAAAAGTGTATATCAAGATTCTATTAATGAAAAGTTAGGTTATGATACTTTACAGACTAACTTGGAAAAATTTTACAAACCATTAATAGATAGTCAATCTGGAATAAAAGAAGGTATATCTAAATTAGAAAATAAAGCTGATCAAATAGCTAATACTTTTTCAAATTATCCTGCTTTACTAGATTCTGAAACTAAAGCAATCATGCCACCTGAAGTTGTAGATAAAATGTCGTTAGGACCTATCGCAACAGAATATTTAAAGTTATATACTACTAAAAATAGTAAAAAAGTATCAGATGACATATTTGGTATACATTACAATGAAGGTAATGAAAAATTTTACATTGGTAAAAAACCAATAACTATTGAAGGTAATGATATAACTATTGAAGGTAAAAAATACACTGGTACACCTGGTCTTTGGGAAATCATAGTAAAATCTCATCCTGTTAGATATACTAACGATGATCGTAATAAGTATAAAGAAATTTTAGATCAAACAGATGCAATTCGCTCTGATTTAAATTCAGCTAAACCGAGATCATCTAGAAGTTATAAGTACACTAATGTAATAAAACCTATTTGGGAAGAGATGATTGGAAAGTCTGGAAAAGGAGTTGTCATTCTTCCTAGTGATCGAAATGCACTATTTGAGATGCTTAAATTACGCTTAGCTGCTTTACAAGCAGGCAATACTGGAGCTAGAAATGAGGTTGTTGCTATTTGTGATGAGCTGTTACGGCAGGGTCAAATAGATGATAATGAGTATAAAGCATCACAGAAAGCGATTTAGATCCCTTCGGGATCTAGATTCATGCAAATGAATTAAAAAAAATATTATATATATATAAATGACAAAATACTATGATACTCTTATCAATCTTTCAGATAGTCAGAAAGAGAAAATTAAAAAAGCAATTGAATCTGATACTAATGCTGTTATAAAACTAACACATCAAGATCTAAATGGTGAACATAAAATAGCTTTAACAGATTCACAAAGAAACAGAATGAAAGCAGCTTATTTAAAAAATAAGGGTATAACACTTTCACTGAGTAGAGCACAACTTAAACATAATACTAAAGTAAATGGTGGATTTCTACCTCTACTAGGATTAATTGGAAGTGTAATTGCATCAAAAGTTGTTCCGGCTATAGCAACAGGATTATTGACTGGAACAGCTGCAGCTGCTGGAAGTACTATAGTTAATAAAATTGCTGGAAAAGGTATTAATCATAAGAAAAAATATGATAATATTTATATGAAAAAGAATGGTAAATTTATAAAAGTAGGAAAAAGAGTATTTTTAAACCCATGGAATGGTAGTTATAATTATTTAGATGGATATTATTCTAAAAATGGAAATGAATATTCATCAGTAGGTAGAGGATTGTTATTAGGAGAAAATTCTCCATTTAAGAATATACCATTATTAGGTCTTCTTCTTTAAGTCTTCTTCTTTAAATTCTGAAAGAACCAATGCTTCGCTAGGTCTTCATAAAAAAAATATATTTTTTTAAAAATATATATTTATTGTTTCCACAACGAAGTTGGATAATAAAATAAATCTAATCCACTTCTATACTTTCCATTTAATAAATCAGAAGACAAATCTATAACAATAAATCCATGCTTTTTTGACCAAGCTTCATTACAAAACTTTTTAAATTCATCTAATTTCATATCATTTGAAACATGATCATTATAAATATGGTTTATATTTTTTCCATCTTGTTTAACCAAGCATATAAAATTTGCATTTTCTCTTATTGTTCTCTTAGGCAACTCAAAATAATTTTGTGCCAAGTAGAAACAATCTACATTGCTATGTCTTCCTCTTATATAGTACTTTTCACACTTGTTTTGCTTTGTTAATTGTAAATCATCAAATATCATTAAATTATTTTTAATACAGTTAAGATTTTCAGGTTCTGGTACATCCTCTGCTGTTTCAAAAAATTGACACTCTATATCTGTTTTATCTTTTAAATCTCTTGAAATGTTTTTAATAATAAACTCTGGACTTACATTGTTTTTATTTATTTGATCTTGCAACTTAAATAGTTCAAGAACAACTTCTTTTGGGAATCTATTTTCAAAAGAATTTTTTAATATTTTGTATTCAGGTTGAAAAAGTGACTTTCCAAAAACTTGTAAATGATTATAGTCTAGCCAACCAGGTTTTAAGAGCAAGTTTAATAATAATGTTGTCTTTCCACAACCTGATTTTCCAACAATAATTCCTCTTATACTTTTAGGTAATAACTCATTATTATGACGTTTACTTTTATTTACATTCCATGATAAATCTATAATATCCATTTTTTATTTATGAAAAGTATTTTTTAAATAGATTTGTGTTAAATAAATTAAAATACATATATAAAAAATGTACTGCGTTAAATGTAAAAACAAAACAGATACACTCAACTTACAACATGCTGTGAGTAAAAACAAAAGAAATATGATATGTGGAAATTGTGCAATCTGTGGAACAAGAAAATGCCAATTTACAAAAGGAAAAAAAGGAGGTGACGTGGTAGAATCTATTAATAAATTTACAAGTAATAGAAAATTACCTTTGCAAAAGTTTCCAGGTGAAATGAATATACCAGGTATGAACTTTGCAGGACCTGGTACTAATTTAGATGAAAGATTAACTTCTACTGAGATGCCTAAAGAATGGAGCATGCCTGTAGATCGAGTTGATAAAACAGCTTATATTCATGATCTTGCTTATAAGCATTATCCAGATAAAGAGCATAGAAATTTAGCTGATAAAATGATGCTTGAACAAATGGATGCTATACCTAATCCTACACCTCGTGAAAAATTGGAAAGAAAGATTATAAAACCTATCATATCTGCTAAAGTAAGGTTTGGTATGGGAAATAAAGAGCCAATGAGTATTAAAGAATTATGTCAAAAAAACTACCAGCGCAAAGGAAAAAAAGCAAAAACCTGAAATGGACTGATGAACTTGCAAATGAACTTCATAAACCAGTTATAACAAATTTTAGAAAAAGAAAAGTAATTGCAAATGGAATAGATGAAATATGGGCTGATGATTTAGTTGACATGCAAGCTTATTCTAAATTTAATAATGGTATAAAATACTTATTAATGGTTATTGATATATTTTCAAAGTATGGATGGATTATCCCATTGAAAAGTAAGACAGGTATTGAAGTTGCTGATGCATTTAATAAAATATTTAAAGATAGAAAGTGTGCTAAATTATGGGTAGATAAAGGCTTAGAATTTTATAACAAGCATGTTAAAGCATTAGGTGTTCATCTCTATTCAACTGAAAATGAAGAAAAAAGCTGTGTAGTTGAACGATGGAATAGAACAATGAAAGAAAAAATGTTTAAATACTTTTCTGCTAATTCTACTAGAAAATACATTGATGTTTTAGATGAAATGGTAAAACAATACAACAACGCAAAGCATTCTTCAATTAAAATGACTCCAGTTGAAGCAAGCAATAAAAAGAATGAAAATAGAATTTGGTTAAATTTAAATAGTAAAGTAAGTTCTGAACATAACAAGCTTAAGTTTACAATAGGTGATAAAGTAAGAATAATTAAAAAGAAAGAATTATTTGAAAAAGGATACACACCAAGATGGACTGAAGAAGTATTTACAGTATCACAAATTCAATACACAGATCCACCCACTTATAAAATAACTGATTACAATGGTGAAGAAATACAAGGTACTTTTTATGAACAAGAACTGCAAAAAACAAGTCAAGAGATATTTAGAATTGAAAAAGTTATTAAAAAACAAGGTAATAAATCATTTGTAAAGTGGTATGGATATCATGATACTTTTAACTCATGGGTTAATAATACAGAATTGAAAGCGATTTAGGTCTCTTTGAGACCCAGGGTTCTTTTAGAACCTAGCGAAGCATTGATCACATAGTGATTTAAAATTTTTTTACTATTAAAAAAATGAACAACTCAAATGTTAATGTAAATATATGTGTAACAGCTACTTCTGGTAATGCTAGTACAAATACTACTGTAACAACAACAACTTCAAATTACAACTCTAGCAAATGATGTAAGATAAAATTTATATATTTTTACAAGAAAATTAAAATAATTTTTTAAAATGAGTTAAATAATTTTCTTTTATATATAAAAAGAATGTCATATGTAGATATTGAAAATTTTGATGTTGCAAATTTAAATGTAAAAGAAATAAAAAAATTTAATAAACCTGTTCAATATCAAAAAATAGTAATTGAATACAAATACTCTAACTTTTCAGAACCTTTAAGAGTAAAAACTCCAAAATCGTTATCATATGGAGTTTGTGAAAATAGAGACATGAAAACAAAAGAACTTACAGGATACTCAATTCCTTTTGTATGTGAAAATGATATATTTATCGCAATTATTGAAGCTATTGAAAAATTTTGTAGAAATAAAGTTATTGAAAATGAAGCAACGTTGAAAAAAAGTGGTATGAAAAGCTTAAATATTAACAACTTGAATATTTTAAAGTATAGAAATGATGATTTTAAGGCACCTCCAGTTATATATGCAAAAATACCAACAGATTATAAAAGTAAAAAGATGGATCAAGTATTCAGAAATAAAAATGGTGATATATGTTGTTGGATGCTTAGCAATTGAAGGTATATATATAGGATCAATGATTCAATCTATTCAAGTAAAATTATTAGATGCAGTTGTATCTAAAAATGAGTATAAGATAGAAAGATTTTATATTAAAGATGTAGACTTAGAAAGCGAAGATGAAGAGTAAATATTAATTTTATATATTAGCAAATAATATATAAAATGAGATCGCAAAGCAATCTAGGTCTCTTTAAGACCCAGGGATCGCTAAAGCGATCTAAATAATTATTATAAATATAAAAATGTATATTGAAATAGAAAAAAATAGACAAAATCCAGCTACAATTAAATTTGATGATATTATTAAACTTGATGAAAATAAAGAGTATGAAATGGCACTTGATAGATTTCAAACTATTCTCTATAGTGATTCAACTAAAAACAAAAAAGTATACATATTAAATAATCTTGTAGATGGAAAAATTGTATCTAATAATGGCAATGCTAAGAAAACAACTGTAATGTATTCATTTATACCTATTATTGTTTCTAAAAATTCAGTTATTAATGAACAACCCTTATCTAAAAAATATTTTCCTTTAAAAACAAACTCTATTTCAGAAATGAAAATTGATATCATTGATAAATTTAATTAACCTATAGATTTTAATGAAAGTTATACCATAGAATTTCATATAAGAGAGAGAAAAAAGTAGATTCTAAAAGAACTAATATATAAATTTTTATATTGAAAACAATATAAAAAATTATTACATATATAAAAATGTCAAAAACAATACATATAACTTCAAACGATACTGTTATAAATACTAATATGGTAGTTCCTATTGAACTAGATGAAAATAAAGAGTATGGAATAGCTCTAAAAAAATCAATGACTTATAATAGTTTTCCAAATATTATTGAAGGATTAAACAATACTATAAATATTACTATAGAAGCTAGTGATAACCCTATTTATCAACAAATTAAGATCCCAACAGGATCCTATGAACTTAGAAATATAAATACAAGTGTAACTAGATATGTAATGACTACTCTTAAAGATCAACTTGCTAAATATAAAGAGTCTTTTAAAAATGTTACAGACGCTGAATCTTTAAAAAAAAAAGCTGTATATAATAGTATAAAACTTGATCCTTTCATCTATTATATTTGAAGCTAATTTTAATACTGAAAAATCACAGATTATTATTAATAAAAATAGTAATATTAGAATACAATTTGATGATGACTCCATAAAAGATCTTCTAGGTTTTAATAATAGAGATCGTAATGGTAATCTTATAACATTTGACTCATCAAAAGTATATATTTCAGATAAAGTAATAGATATAAATCATGTTAATATTATTCGTGTAACAAATAGTCTTGTAACAGGATCAATTATAGATGGTGCATATTCAAATGTTATATATTCATTTTATCCATCTACACCAGTTGGTTATAAAATTGTTGAAATACCAAATAATCCAACTTATTATAGATTATTATCAAAAAAAATTTGGGATATGAAAACAACAATAATGGATCAAGATGGGCATATACTTACTTTACAAGGAGAGCCGATAAGTATTGAATATGAAATAAAAGAAATTGTATCAAAATGTAAATCAGAACATCTTTTAGAAAGACAAGTATCTCTTTTAGAAGAACAAAATGAACTTTTAAAAAGAAAGTTAAGATGATAGCATTGATCGTAAAAGCGATCTAACTAAAAATATTACATATATAAAAATGTTAGATATAAATAAAAAAGCATATACTCACAAGTATGTAGTAGGTGGAAGTGGAGTATTTACAGATATAAATAATATGTATAATCAGGCAAAATCTTCTGATTTTTTTAGATGAAAACAATGTTAACTAATCATTTTAATAAAAATGGACCTATAATAAAATAAGTCTCTTTGAGACTCAGATTCATGCAAGCGATTTGGCAAAGCCCAGATCACAGAGTGATTTAAAAAAAATATATAGTAAATAAAATGTTAGTTATAAGTAATAAAGGATATACACACAAGTATGAAGTAGGTGGAAGTGGGCTATTTACACCTTTTATAAATATGTTTAATAAGCAAGCACTAAGTAATGCACTTAATGCATCTCGTATTTTAGCTAGTAGAGCAGCTGCTACAGACTTGGGAAAAACTGCTGTAGATGCAGCAAAGTCAGCAGGGAAAGAACTTGCAACTTCTGCAATATCTACTGCTGAAGAAATTGTAATAAATAAAGGTAAAAAATTAATAGAAAATGTAAATAAATCATCTAAATTAACACCTGAAAATAAACAAGAACTTAAAAATTTAATAAATACTTTAGATAATAAATTAAATGAAGCAGTACCAGATATTAATAAAATCATGATGGGATCATCAATAAAAAGTAAACCTGTTAGAATACAAGATTTAGTTAAAAAACATAAAGGCGATGGGCTTAGAATAATATAATATTTAGAATTGTTAAAAGTGATTTAAAAAAATTATATTGTCTATATAAAAATGGTAAAATCTGATATATTTAATATTACTGATAAATTGAGATTTGATGAGGAAATTAAAAAATATGAAGAATATGAATTTACACCCTCTGTTAATTCTAATTTAAATTCAGGAGAAATAAGAATTTTTATTGAAAACAGTGATTCTTTGTTTCATCCACATGAATCCTATTTAGAAATTGAAGGAAGGCTTGTAAAAGCAGATGGAACTGCATATGCAAATGATTCTGCAATAACACTAACACACAATGGACTTATGCATTTATTTGAAAGAATTGAATATAATTTCTATGATTCAATCGTTGAATCAGTTAATTTTCCAGGTATAGCAACTACAATGCTTGGAATGTTAAAATATCCAAATGACTTTCAACATTCAAAAGCAATGAATTAATTGTGGTATAAAGATAATACAGCAACAGCAGATTTAGTTAATAATACAGGATTTTTAGCAAGACAGCCTTTTATCATTCAAAAACCAACTACAAAAGGTTCATTTGAACTTAATATTCCATTAAGACATATTTTTGGATTTTGTGATGACTATGATAAAGTTTTTTATGGATTAAAGCATGAACTTTTTCTGTTAAGAAGAAGTGATGATAATGCAATTTTTGAGCTGCTGGTGTAGCTGCAGGAAAAGTAAATATTACTAGAATACCATTAATGATGAGACGTGCAACTCCATCTCTTGTAGCAGATTTAGAACTTGCTAAAATAATTAAATCACAAGAAACACTTGATATAGGTTTTAGATCAAGGTTCTTAGATAGAATTAATGTCCCACAAAATACAACATTTACTTGGCCATTAGGAATAAGAACAACTGAAAAACCAAGATATATACTTGTTAGTTTTCAAACAAATAAGGAAGGAAATCAAAAACAAAATGCTTCAATATTTGATCATTGTGATTTAAAAAATATGTATATTGAACTTAATGAAGAAAGATATCCTGCTACTAATTATAGTTTATCATTTCCAAATATGAAAATTACTAGAGCATATAGACATGCATCAAATTTTGCTGAAGATTATTATAATATGTCTAATCTTATTAGACATATTATAATAATCTTCAATCAGAAAGCATGAAAGATAAAACAGTAGATATTAGAATTAAAGCAGAATTTAATACACCTGTTCCAGCAAATACTGTAATATATGCTCTCATCATTTCAGATAGAATAGCAAAAATTACTTCTAATGGAAATAGATTAAGATTTGAATATTAGGTTACAAAGTGACCAATGCTATGCTAGGTTCCAAAGGAACCCAAGCTTCGCTAAGTCTTAAAAAGACCAATAGAAACTAGGTTAAACGCTAAAAGATAGTAAAGAAAATTAATTATTTTAAAAAAGTATATGCAATAAAAAAAATACTATTATTTAAATTATTTGAAAATAATTTAAATAAATTTTCTTTATATATAAAAAAGAATGAGTGATAAAATAAAATATACAAAAAAGTATTTATTAAATTTACTAAAAGATAATAATATACAACAAACATCTAAAGATCCTATGGCATTAGTTATTTGCTATAGATAAAATATTGCTATGGATAATAATTTAATTGATAAAGATTCTGTAAAAACAAATATCATTACTAAAAAACAAAAAAAACCAAAGATTGAAAGAGTTAAAAGAGTTAAAAAAGAAAAAATAGTAAAAGAAAAAAAATCTGCTGGAAGACCAAAATTTCTTCCAACAAAAGAAAAAAAAGAAAGAGATCCTAAATATGATTATCTCACAAAAATTAGAACAGATCCATGGGGAATTAAACTTACTAATATGGAAACTGGTGAAGTTAAAAATTACAAATCATTTTATGACTATAATAAAAAAGAAAAGCACTCTAAAACATATATTTTTAATAGAAATGGGAAAATTGTAGATGGAGTAAAAATTGAAATAATAAGAGCAAGTAAAGAAAAAGATGCATTATCACAAAAATAAAATAGATAATGAAAAATAAATTATTTTTATAGACTTTTTCTATAAAAATATAAAAAGAAAACGTTTTTTTGCTATCATTTAATTTCTTTACTTAAAAAATAGAAAAATTGAAAATGATATAAATAATTTTCTTGCGTATATAAAAATGGAAAATAGAAACGTAAAAGAATTAAAACAAATCGCAAGAGAGCGAAGAATTAGATATTATTATAAAATGAGAAAAGCAGATCTCATTAGAGCAATTGAGTAAACAACTCCTATATTAGATATTCCAATCCCAAACAACATTACACAAAATACTTTAACACCCACACAATATGTTCCAATTAGTTATATTAACACTATTAAGAACAAAGTGAATTCATTTGCTAATTGGATTATAGACTATGTTCCTGAATCTATTAAAAATGTTGCTAATGAAAAACTTACATCGTTAAAGTCTACAGTTTCTAATTTGTATAAAAGATTTGGACTTAGAAAACAAATAGAATTTAAATTATCACAATCATCTCTTAAAAATGTAACTAAACAATTTTCAGCTGAAGGTGTTAAAGGATATGATGCTTTGTCCTTTATGAAATCAGCTGAAAATAATGTCATTAAAATACTAAACAGCAATAAAGGATCAAAGATCTATATTGTTCTTTCATGTGAAATGGAGCGTACTGATCTTAAAACAGGAGAAACTATAACAACTATTGCGTCATTTTCAACAAAAGCAGAAGTCGTATTAGAGTCAACAGATTTAAATGACTTTTATGAAAGAGCTGAACAGAAAATTTTAGAATCCTTGTCAGCATTTCAACAATTAGGATCAAGTTGGATATTTGTTTCAGTTAAAAAGATGGACATTAATATCATTGAATATAAGCCTATTAAAGGTAAATCTTACATTCCTCTTCCTAAAGAGTTAGCACCTAAAAAAGCAATTATTAATATGAAGAATGAAGACAACGAATGCTTTAAGTGGTGTGTTGCTAGATTTTTTAATCCTAAAGAAAAAAATTCTGAAAGAGTAGATAAAGATTTAAAAGAACAATCTGAAAAATTAAATTGGGAAAAAATAAAATTCCCAGTGTCACTACAACAGATTACTCAATTTGAGAAAAATAATCAAGATATCAGTGTTAATGTCTTTAGTTATGAAAATTCTGTTTATCCTTTAAGAATATCTGAAAACAAAAATAGACAACATAAAATAGATTTATTACTCATTTCAAATGATGAAACCAATCACTATTGTTTAATAAAAAGTTTAAGTAGATTACTTTCATCACAAATATCTAAAAATGAACATGAAATGTTTTATTGTAGAAATTGCTTGTTAGGATTTTGTACTGAAGAATCTTTGTCAAATCATAAATTGTATTGTGATACTCATGATTCAGTACGAATTGAGCTTCCAAAACCAAATACAATGACTGAGTTTAAAAATTATAACAAGTCTATGAGAGTGCCCTTTGTAGCCTATGCAGACTTTGAAAGTTTTATAAAACCAATCAACACTTGCTCACCTAATCCAAATGAATCTTATACAAAGCAGTACCAAAAGCATACACCTAGTTCATTTTGTTACTATATTAAATGCTTTGATGAAAAAATATATCAAAGTAAACTAGTTACATTCACTGCAAGTAATGAAGATGAAGATGTAGCACAAAAATTTGTTGATATGCTAGAAGAATATGTAAAAAAGATTTACAACGATTATTTAAAATTTCCAAAAAAGATGATATTTACTATGAAAGACAAAAATAATTTTGATAATGCAAAAATATGTCACATTTGTGAAAAAGATCTTAAGGAAGATAGAGTACGAGATCATTGTTATATTACTGGAAAATATAGAGGTGCTGCACATAATGAGTGTAATTTGCAATTTAAAAATCCAAAATTCATTCCAGTACTATTTCACAATTTATCTGGTTATGACTCTCACATGTTCATAAAGAAATTGTTAGAAGGAGGAAATATAAATTGTATACCCAACAATGAAGAAAAATATATTAGCTTTTCTAAAGAACTTAAAGTGAATGAATTTATGAATAGAGAAGGTAAAAAAGTTGAGGTTAAACTGTATCTACGTTTTCTAGATTGTTTTATATTTATGGCTGCTAGTTTAGATAGTTTAACTAAAAATTTGTCAAAAGATCAATGTAAAAATATTAGTAGTTACTATTCTGGAAATGAACTCAATTTATTGTTAAGAAAAGGTGTTTATCCTTATGAATGGGTTGACTCTATTGATAAATTAAATGAAACACAATTACCACCAAAAGAATCATTTTATTCAAGATTAAATGATGAAGGAATAAGTGATGAAGATTATTTACATGCTCAAAATGTATGGAAAGAGTTTAATTGTGAAACATTCAGAGATTATCATAATTTATATAACGAATCTGATGTATTATTACTAGCTGATGTCTTTGAAAATTTTAGAGATGTATGTATAAAAAATTATAGATTAGATCCAGCTTGGTACTATACAGCACCAGGATTAGCTTGGGATGCTGCGTTGAAAATAACAGAAGTAAAATTAGAATTATTAAGTGATTATGATATGATCTTAATGATAAAAGAAGGAATAAGAGGTGGAATTAGTATGGTTCCTAACAGGTTAGGAACTGCTAACAATAAATATATGGAAAATTATGATGAAAGTAAAGAATCTACTTACATACAGTATCTAGATGCAAATAATTTATATGGGTGGGCAATGAGTAAGCCCCTTCCAACACATGGATTTAAATAGATGGATGAAGAAGAATTAAAAAATTGGAAATATACTTCTTGCATATTAGAAGTAGATTTAGAATATTCTAAACATTTACATGAATTACATAATGATTATCCACTTGCTCCTGAAAGATTAAAAATAGATAGAGTTGAAAAATTAGTAACTAATTTAAATCATAAGAAAAATTATATCATACACTATGAAAACTTAAAACTGTATGAAAGATTAGGAATAAAATTAACAAAAATTCATAGAGGAATAAAGTTTGAAGAAAGTGCATGGTTAAGTAAATACATTAAACTCAATACAGATCTAAGAACAAAAGCTACAAATGATTTTGAAAAAGACTTTTTCAAACTTATGAACAACTCAGTATTTGGAAATACAATGGAGAACATTGAAAACAGAGTTGATGTGAGATTAGCTTCTAAAAGAGAAGAAGCTATTAAATTAGCATCAAAACCAAATTATGAAAGTAGAACGATATTTGATGAAAATTTAATAGCTATTCATATGAAAAGAACAAAACTAAAATATAATAAGCCTATTTATTTAGGTATGTGTATTTTAGATTTAAGTAAGGCTTTAATGTATGAGTTTCATTATGATTACATAAAAAATAAATATGGAGATAAAGCTAAACTATTATATACAGATACAGATTCATTAATCTATGAAATAAAAACAAAAGACTTTTATGCAGATATTGCAAACGATATTGAAAGTAAATTTGATACAAGTGAATTTAATAAAGATCATCCAGCTGTTCAAAATGGATTTAAAGTAGGTGTAAATAAGAAAGTAATAGGAATGTTTAAAGATGAGTCAGCAGGAAAACAAATTACAGAATTTATAGGACTCAGATCAAAATTGTACTCTTACAAAATAGATGAAGAAGATAAAAAGAGATGTAAAGGAGTAAAGAGAAATGTAGTAAAAAATTATATTACACATGAAGATTATAAAGATTGCCTTATGAATAAGAAAGATCAAATGAGAAAAATGAATGTCATAAGATCTCATTGCCATGATGTTTATACTGAAGAAATAAACAAAATAGCATTGAGCGCAGAAGATGATAAAAGAGTAATTCAAGAAGATGGTATTCACACATTATCATATGGACATTATAAATTAAAATAAACAAGTAACTTTTTTATATCTAAAGAGATCTAAAAAAATCTAACAAAGTAATAAAAATGGACAAACATATCAATGTTGAAGGAATTATATTACCAAATGAGCCCTTAACAAACTTTCAATTAATAAAAGCAGCAAAAAAATTAAAAATTAAAAATTTTAGAGGTGTATTTGAAAGAGATGAATTACCTAAAAATACATAAAACAAAGAATGTGGAATATTAAATACTGGAGATTCAAGTACGAGTGGATTTCATTGGATTTGTTGGTATAAAGATGGAGAAGAAAAATTAAGTTTTGACTCTTATGCACTACCACCTCCAGTTGAACTTGTTCAATATTTACACAGTCCTGTTTATTATAATAGTAAAAGAATTCAGTTTGGAGACACTTCTTTTTGCGGACACTTGTGTCTTTATGTATTAAAAAAATTAAATGAAGGTGTTGATTTTCAAAGTATTGAAAATTCATTATATTAAAATAATATAAATAAAAATAGTAAGTATATAAAAATGAGTATGAATATAGCCGGTAGTACTTCAATGTATGGTTACACAACAGATGGATTAAATATCAACATTAATGTTGGCAATACAGCCACTACTGATGTTGATTTGAATTCACATAAATTGATCAATGTAGCTGATCCTACAGATGCACAAGATGCAGGTTCAAAGAATTATGTAGATAATAATCAAACTTCTAGCAGTGGATGTCTAAAATTAGATGGAACTAATAGTATGAATGCAAATATTAATTTGAATTCACATAAACTGATCAACGTAGCTAATCCTACTAATGCACAGGATGCAGCTACAAAGCATTATGTAGATAATAATCAGATTTCTAGCAGTTCCTATCTAAAAATAGATGGAACTAATAGTATGAGTGCTAATGTAAATTTGAATTCACATAAATTGATTAATGTAGTTGATCCTACTAATGCACAGGATGCAGCTACAAAGAATTATGTAGATCGCTTAATTCCTTATCAACATAAATATAAAGTTTTGATTATAGCTGGTCAATCAAATACATATGCTGGTAGAGAATGGGGTTTATCTCAATCAATAACTAATGTAAATTATATGAACAGACGAATAGTCCAATTTGCGATGGATAATGGACAAAATGATGTGTTACTTCCTTGTTCATTGAGGCTAGATGTAAATGAAACAGATAATAATTGTTGGGCAGGATATGGTTCAATACTTGCTGGGCTTATAATGCAAGATGCTGTAGGTGTGAATACATTAAATATGATAAATCCAGATGAATGTTTAATGATACTTCCATGCATGCTAACTGCTAAAAGTTTCAGTAATGATTATTTTATGCCGTATGGAACTGGTTTTAAAAATTTAACTCGTAGAATCAATTACATTTCATCACATTATAACGCAGAGTTTTGCTGTATGACTTGGAGTCAAGGAGAAGACGATTCTAAAACCGGTTGGTGTAATAACTATGCATATATTCTAATGAATTTTATACAAACCATTAGAGATTATATTGCATACTCATCAAACCAATTTGATACATTGCCAAACTCACAAATAAAAGCAAATAAAATGCTATTCATTACATTTCAAATGCTATCTTCATGGGTTCAACCAAACTCAACTACAGCAACTCAAGTTCAAAATGCATTAGGAAATATTATAAATTATTCTCCATATACAGCTAGTATATCTCTAGATGGTATGCCTCCCAGTCCTAGGAGTGCAAATTTCGATGGAGTACATTATGATTCAAGACAACAAATATTTTTAGCAAACAAATTTTTTGAAGCAACACCAATTGCAATGAATAATATATATGGTGGTGGTTATGGAACACCATATATTTCTGGAGAAGTATTATTAGTTAGACAAGTTGCTGGAAATTTATTTCTTAACAATTATTATAGCGCCTATAGAGTATTTAATTCTACTCCATCTACTGCTCAATTATATAGTTCATTATTTACTAATTGGCAGTATAAAAACAATGATGGCTATTATAAATATAGACTTAAATATAAAATTAATGGTGTATGGAATAGTATTATATTTAAACAAGCATTCCTTCCAATGATGTCTATGGCTTACCAAAATGTTGCACAACTCATATCAACAGATACACCATTTGGATGTACAGAATTAGGACAAGGATTTTGCGGTTTAAATTTGACAACTACAAAAAGCTTGATGAATTCTGGAGCAGTACTTACACTAGATACAAGTGGTGGTTATTGGGCACCTGTATGTCAAAATATGAACTATGTATATAATGGACAACCTGCTATGCCTATATTTGATAATTATATACAAAATAGTACTCTTCCATTTGTAGCAACAGAACTAGAATTATATGCTATAAGAGACTCTATATAATATTAATAGGATAAAATCACGTGACCTGTGACGTCACAGCAAGAAAATCACGTGACATTTTTAAACAAGAAATAAAAAATTAACACTTATTTAAAAAAATTCAATTTTTTCAATTTTTAAAAATTGAAAAAAATTATTTCTTATCTAAATAATTTATATACAATAGGGATAACATTGAACCATATATTAATATTAATATATGGTTGAAAATATGGTTAAAAATGAAAATGAGCTAGAACCGGCATTCTCTAACTACTAACACGTTTAAAACGCAAATCGTCAGGAAACTATTATCTTAGTAATTATCCTACAAATAAGCTATTGGAACTTTATAACAAATAAAATATCATACTGACTATGATGACTATGATTCACCTCATTTTATACGAGTAGCATTATGTGCATTGAAAATGACAATAATAAGTTAATACTAATTTTTTTTAAAGTTTTTCGAAAAAACTGACATTTTTTAAACGCCCTGCTCCCACAAAAGATATAACATTTTAAGAAAAAATAAATTATTCACGTCTTTTCTAATATCCTAATACATAAAAAAAATATTGCGCGCCATCTCATTTCTAACATTTATATATAGATATTTTTTTGTAAAATCCATAATGGTAGTATTTTTTCATACGTCTATCGTATTTGTATAGCATTAAGAAAAGTAGCACCGAATATTATGTTTTATTTTTATGTCTATGTTATGTGTGATTTTTTTTTTTTGATAATTGCCTTACCTTTGGTTAATATAAAGAAGGCCGAAAAATGCCAATATGATGAGTTTTTCGTAAAACTGACATTTTTTAAACGCCCTGCGCCCACACTAGATGAACTTTTTAAGAAAAAAAAAAAATTATTCACGTCACTTCTAATATCCTAATTTATGAAAAGGTTATTGCGCGCGCTCCGATATCGAAAATTTTAAAAGTACGACCCACCCTAATGTGCATATTCATAAACCTTTATACCAGAAGAGTAGCATTGTACAGATGTATCACAAAAAAGTTAACATTATTACAGTCGAAGAAAGAACATGAAATTACATTACAAGTATTTGATCAATATTTATCAATACAATAAAGATCAATACTATAAAACGAAAAAAGTAACATCCTAATTATTTATACTTTATTGTGTACTTTGTACATAAACAAACATGCCCCAGCAAACACAAGACGTCTTTAAGACCGTCTTACTTAGGTCTTTAAATGGTCTTGTCATAGAAAGACGTCTTTAAGACGTTTAATATCCAGTTTTTTAAATCCTTTTTTTGGCGTCTATCTAAATTTTCTTATATACGTCTTAAAGACATCTTTAAAAAGACAAGAAAATATTTGCTTGGTTTCGTATGACGTCTTTAGTGCGTCAATCTTTAACTTTCGGTATAATATTTTAAATAGCCCTCTTTAAAACGTCTTAAAAACGTCTTCAGTAAGACTGCATTAACGTGATAATATTTCGTGTATCATATAAACTTAATAAGTTTTTTTATAAAGTTTAAAAGTTTTCTTTGACTTACGTTTGATTTCTAAACTTGGACTTTTATATCTTTTTTAACATTATTCATGGAAACTGAAAATCGAATGAAGCGTCGTCGCCTGAATAAAAGTATGTTAGATTTTATAATGACGCAAGTGGAATAACAAATTTATCTTTGAGTTATAATTATGAAAATTTGAATGTTTTAATGCACCAACACTATTGAAAACAGAAACATTATCACAAGGTTTGGCAAAATGGTCGTCAAAAAGTAGCATTTCTCAAAGTAATTTAAAGGAACTTTTGAAAATTCTCAGAAGGCATGGTCATTCAGAGTTGCCAAAAGATGGAAGATCCCTTTTAAAATCCTCTAAAGTTTTTACAGTAGATAGGAAGTGGGGCGGAACTTATGCATATTTTACCATTGCTGATGGCTTAAATTATTTTTTGAATTCCAAAAAAGATTCTCAAAATACTGAATTATCTGTTGCTGTTAATGTTAATGGACTACCTCTTTTTAAATCTTCTAATCTTCAACTATGGCCAATACTTGGTTTAATAGAGAACTATATTTTTATAATTGCACTTTTCTGTGGGAATGGTAAACCAACCTGCTTAGATGATTTTCTCTATGATTTTATCAAAGCATTTTTATTTTTATCTAATGAAGGTTTATACTACAATAATAAAAAAAATAATGTTAAACATAAAGCATTCATATGTGATGCACCTTCTCATTGTTTTCTTAAATGTATACAAGGTCATACAGGATATTACTCTTGTGAAAGGTGCCAAATTCAAGGATTATATGAGGATCATAGAGTGGTTTTTATTGATGACAACCTATCAACTCCAAGATCAACTGAGGAGTTTAATACCTTTTTGTACACTAAACATCAGAAATCTCTTTCTCCTTTAGCTCAACTTCAAATATCTTGTGTTTCTGATTTTATTTTAGACTATATGCACATGGTTTGTCTTGGAGTAGTAAGACGCATACTTACCTTTTTAAAGTCAGGTCCTAAACATTGTAGACTTTCAAATACCCAAATAAAAAAAAATATCTGCTAATCTACTAAGCTTACGCGGTATGATGTCATCTGAATTTGCTCAACAACCACGGTCTCTTTTTGAGTTAGATCGTTGGAAAGCAACAGAGTTCAGACAATTTATTTTATACACTGGTCCCTTAGTTTTAAAGGGTGTTGTTAGCAAAGAAATTTAACCACTTTCTAACATTGCATGTTGCGATGGTGATTCTCTTAAACGAAGAAAATCAAGTTAAAAATCATTATCTTGAATTTGCTAAAAACGAAATTACATAGCCTTCCAAACGATCGTTTGGAAGGCTATGTAATTTCGTTGCAAGCACCTTTAAGCATGTGACTTAAAACTATAACAAAAGAAATGTCTAAGTTTCAACAGCGGTTCTCTGTGACAAGACCTTCCCAGATAACATATACACGTTGGCCCGACGTCGGCACAACGCAGGCTTTTACAGCGGCCGATGGTAGTTTAACTATGTCGGGCCAACGTATTTTTGCTCATCAGAATGATGTAGGCCCGATGTTGTTGGGCCGATATCAGTAAAACGACGTTGGTCCGATATCAGTAAAATGACATCGGGCTGAGATCAGTAAAAGGACACTACCCCGCTTTAGTTTTGATCAATAAATGAGATTACAAAAGCGACTATTATTCATAACGATTATAAAATAGAATGGGAAATTATCAAAAAACACATAATAAAACTACAAAATAATTATTTGTTTTTTTATTATTATCTTAACTATTTTTTATACAATTAAATAATTATTAAATAATAAAAATATAAAAAATAGTTAGTAGCAAATATTTCACCAACTTTCGAAACATGTCAGTATACAGTTCGCCAATTATACAATAGATTTAATGTTATTAGTTATAACTAGGGTGTTTCTGCATTGCAGGACATTTGACATCTTTATGCATCTTCATTGTTTAATGAAGCATTATTCTTAATCAGAATATATCTTACTTCCTCTAAAAAGCGAATTAATATATTAGTCTGGAAATAAAACTTTAAGCCAAAATCTTTCACAAATTTATATTTTCTAACATACCCATGAAGTATTATGACAGTTTGAAACACGTTAGTCATAAGATTTCAACTACTCTTTACTAAGATTTATTAAATCCAGATATTTACTTATTTAAACTAAGTGAAACTTAGTATGAGTGATTACAAAATCAACATATAAATCAATTTGCTGCTAATACTGGGAACACTAATATAATAGTATTCCCAGTAGGAAAAAAGAAGTCTTTAAAAGTCTGCTTTACGATGTCTTTCAGAC
The DNA here is from genome assembly GCF_022113875.1 of Hydra vulgaris. Classification (NCBI taxonomy): domain Eukaryota; kingdom Metazoa; phylum Cnidaria; class Hydrozoa; order Anthoathecata; family Hydridae; genus Hydra; species Hydra vulgaris. The sequence goes on from NC_061160.1 coordinate 58,772,385, forward strand.
GCCTTTTTTTAGTCGAATATGCAAATCTAAAAGACATCTTTTTTCGACATCAAAAAGGTGTCTTTTTTGTCTTTATCTTATAATGAAAAGACAAAAAAATGCGTCTTTAGGACAAATTTGTTTATCAAATATGGACTTCTAAAAAAGTGTTTTTTTTAGGGTTGGAACGAATTTTTTGTCATACTTATTAGTATACTATAGTATCCTATACACTATAGTATTCCTACTTTTCATATATAAAAAGCTGTTTTTATCAAATGAAAATGATAATAGCTCTTCATACAAAGTATGACAAAAAGCTCTTTCCGATGTCGAGAAAAAAAACCTCTTTTAGATGTCAATATAAAAGAAGAAGTGTTTTCTACATCTTTCATATGTCTAAACATAGGAGAATAATTTATAAATAAAACAGCAGTATTGTTCAACAGAATATTTTTTCATCTTTCTCTTTCTTTTCTGTTTCTCTAGCGAGCTCTGTTTCTTGGCGTTGTTGAATAAAATTAACTATTTCACGTCGAGAAATCCTTTCATACGAGCTGGTTACGACTGCTAAAAAATGAGTGAACATAAAAAACAGTCTATTGCTTGAATGTAATACAAAAAAGCAAATGAAACTTTATTAGCTGAGTGAAACACATTACCGACTATTCTACTATTAATTCAAAAAGGGCTAGTTCTTTTAACCCCCTCATGTTTCAAGCGCGGTCCTTTCTTTTTAAACCCACTAGGTTAGATTGGGACAGGAGTAAACAGTCTAAAAATATATAAAAATGAGTGTGCCAAAGAAATTTACGACCATCAAAATGGCTGTACAACGATGTATTTTATTATGTAATATTTAAACCAAGCTAAACATTTGCACCTTTCAAATTTGCTATGAAAGCCAAGTTATTGAAAGCAGATATTGATATTTTTCTCTCTTTTATGATGTGACTTTTTAACTGAATTTCGCTGAAATTAAGTGTTGTAGACTCGTAACAATTTAAAAATCCGTTATTGACTAAAGACTATCAAAACGAAAAGATAATTCAGCTAATACACCTTGAGAGTTGTTATTTATTTAAACTGGATAAAAGTATTAATCAAAGCTCTATTTTAGCCTGAAACATAATGAAACATAATGACCTCTTTTTTGAAGACGTCTTTTCCACATCTTTACTTAGGCTGATTATTAAAAGGCATAACAAGTCATAAAAAGACGTATTCTTTTTATTAGAACCCGTCTATTTTTACTAGACGGGTTCTAATAAAAATTACCATATTAAATTGTTCCGGAAAACGTAGTGACTCCAGAAAAAAAAGATAAAAATATTGTGCATATATATATATATATATATATATATATATATATATATATATATATATATATATATATATATATATATATATATACATATATATATATATATATATACATATATATATATATATATATATATATATATATATATATATATATATATATATATATATATATATATATATATATATATATATATATATATATATATATATATATATATATAAATTGGCTCCTATCTTTTGCGTTTTAAAGCCATTCCTTCACTACGTCTTGAGTCGAACTGCATCTAATGAAACAAAAGAAAATTTAAATTTATTTATAAATTTCATAAAGTGCCTTGTTAATTTTAACAAGTATAGTTTTTTGCCATAACTATCGAAAATTGGTTAAACAAGCAATCAATATAAAACAGTCATTGCAGCATAATCTTTTTTTATTTAAATTTTTAATACATTTCTTCCTACGCCAGACACTGGCGTAGGAAGGTCTATAAAGTTTTGGAGGCTGAAACAGAAATTAAGGTATCATGCATATATTTAAATTTATAAAAAATGGTATAAAAAATTATGCATTTGGCATTTCTTTAAATTGCATAAAAAAAATGAAAAATGTAAGTTTCATAATTACTATTGACAACTTTTCTTCTCATAAGGGCTGAAAAGGCATGTTTTTCCCCATGTTCCATGAAATTTAATTCACCAGCTAAAACATTAGTTATCAAAGCTGTTAATACTCTCCTTGTCATATCTTTAATATTGGCACCACCAATGACACCAAGATAACTAACCTAAATAAATAAATATATATATATATATATATATATATATAATTATTTTTCGTTGAAACTTGGCAAGTTCATAGAAAATGCATGAGGCAAACTATTTTAATAATAAAAAAAACGGACTCTACATTTCTTCAACTACAAATCCATATGACAACATCAACCAAATTTTCATGCAAAACTCCTAGCAAAATAATCCATAAAAAAGTATTATAGCAATACACGATAGTTATAAAAAAAATCAAGCCTAAATTTTCATCTTTTCAAAAGATGTCAAGGTTTATATATGTGTTTCTAAAAAGAACCACCTCAAAAAACCGTTTGCCAGGGCTACCTGAAAAAGTGGTATACTTGGTATAACACTAATTAAACTAATTGCTTTTTTTTTTTCATTGAAATTTGATATGTGCATAAAAAAATGCATGAAACAAACTATTTAAATGATGAAAAAAAGCGTTTTTTATTATTTAAATACGTTTCTTCGAACACAAATTCATATGAGAACATCAACATAATATTCAGGAGCAAAATATCCCATAAAAAAAGTTAGGAACCACACTTAAAAGTCTTTAAAAAATCAAGATTAGCTTTTCTTCTTTCCAAAAAGTATCTATGTGTATATATGTAGAAAAAAGTATCTATATGTATATATCTAGAAAGAAACTTCAAAATACGTCTGTAAAATAAATTGTATGAAAAACATTTCAAGAAACTTACGATTTGTTTGTGTTGACTATTTTAACTGAAATAAATCTTTTGCTCACTTCTTCGCGTGACACAAACTGTTTCGTTTCTCGTAAACCATTTCTTCGCGTGATACAAACTGTTTCAATAGTATTAAAGAGTAGGTACAATCGGCGGGGCGGGTTGGATCAGCGGAGCGGATCATTTAAACGGTACAAACATTTGATAAAGCAAGTCATACTTCATTGAATGAAAAAAAAATTAAAAAAACGATTCAGATATAGTTTAATTTCATAATATTTAGATGGTAATAATAATATATTACTATCTAGATTATTAATATATCTAAAATATTATTAATATTAGTATATTAATGTTTAGAAGGTATTTGCATATAAATTTTTATTGAACGACAAAAAATATTATATAATTTTATAACACATTATAAAGTTTATGAACTCAAAAAACAACGTGATCCGCTGATTTATATCACGTGATTCGCACAATTATATTTAGTAATCTGCATAATATTTTGCTTATTTGGATCAAATTCTATAAATTTTAATAATTGTTCTACCAAATAACAATGTGATCCGCGAAATTTTATAAAGTGGTCCGCCTAATATTTTAATTGTTTGATTCAAACTTTATAAATTTTAATGATTGTTCTACCAAAAAACAAAGTGATTTGCCATTTATATCAAGTGATCCGCCAATTTATACCAAGTGATCCGCCTAATAATTCGATTGGCATTTCTTTAATATAATTAAAGAAATGCCAATCGAATAATATCACGTTATTTTTTGGTAGAACAATCATTAAGACTTATAGAGTTTGATTCAAACAATTAAAATATTCGGCGGATCACTTAATAAAATTTCGCAGATCACATTGTTATTTGGTAGAACAACTATTAAAATTTATAGAGTTTGATCCAAATAAGCAAAATATTATGCAAATCACTTGATATAGTTGTGCGAATCACTTGATATAGTTGTGCGAATCACTTGATATAAATTGGCAGATCGCGTTGTTTTTTGAGTTCACAAACTTTATAATATGTTATAGAATTGTATAATATTTTTTGTCGTTTAATAAAATATTTAAGTGCAAATACCTTTTAAATATTATTTCTTTAATGAAATTAAACTTTATCTGAATCGTTTTTTTTTTTTGAAGTATGACTTGCTTTATCAAATGTTAGTAACGTTTAAATGATCCGCCCCGCCATTTGTACCGTTTAAATGGTCCGCTCCGCTGATCCGCCCCGCCCCGCCGATTGTACCTACTCATATTAAACTACTTCTTCTCGTGATGCAAGTTGTTTCAATATATTAATACTTTTATCATCAACTTTCATATCAAACAGTTTGTTTTCAAAAGTACGCGATATTTAAGCAAATTACGATAGCGTCGTTAACAAAGAAAAAGACCTATAAAATTATAAATAACTGCTTTGTAAATCAAGTAAAAATTTTTTAACAAATTCAAGCAAAATTATTGAGCGTGGTTCACCTCTATATCTGATACTTATAATGCTTAACCATAATAAAAAAATGTAATAAAAACAAAGTAAAAGCAACGTAAAAAACGTTTTTTTTTTAAAAAAAAGTTAAAAAACGTAAAAAGTAAGTAAATGTAAACGTAAAAAAAAACGTACTAAAAAAAAAAGTAATAAATTAAGTATTTTGATCAAAAGTTTGCCAAGAATTTTTCTTTTACAGTTTTGACTAAAAATGCAGACCATAAGTAGCATTTTTTTACCAACTATTTACTCTAGCCATAAATACTGTTTAAATATTTTAATTGTGTACATTATTTATTAAGTATACAACAAAAAAATAAAAATTATAATAAAAAAAAAATTAAACTAAAAATAATTGGATAATATTAGTTTAAACAACGGAACAATAACTGTTCAGTAGTTTAAAATTAACACGAGAAAACAAGCACACGTTGGCCCGACGTCGGGCCGACGTGTTATATTTGGCTAGAAAATTTACTACGTTATAACTATGTTTTAAATGTGCTATGTGGTTTTTTGCGCTTTGTTTACTCAATTATTGAGTTAGCTCAGCGCAGAAACCACAACGCACATTTAAAACATTGCATTTCCTACGTTATGCCGTCGTAATTTTTCTAGCTGATACAAAACGCGTTTGGCCCGACGTCGAGCCAACGTGTTCATGCTATCTGGGTTATGGTCTTTTTAGAATGCCCGCGTTCTTTTTATTAATCCTTAACTTTTCCAAGTGTAATTTTTCTCTTTTTTATTATTATCTTAAACGTTTGTATTTTAAATCATGTAATAAAGAACAAAAAAAAAAAAAAAGTTAGGTTATACAAATTGAATTTTTACAAATTTAAAATTGAATTTTTTCAAATTTAAAAAAGTTCTATGAATTCCTTAAAATATATTACGAGATAATTAAAAAATTTTTTTCTGCAAAATATATGAATAGTTCTTTAAAGGTTAATTATTTTCTACATGCACGTGCAATACCCAAAAAATTTACTATTTGAGTCGGAGTCTCCAATAGTAAAACTTTTTGTTTAGCTACTCCGAAGAGATTATGTTTTACAACTCCGACTCCGACTTCGCTAAAAATGTCTTGACTCAGACTCCATGACTCCGGCTCAGACCCCGACTCCGCAGCCCTTGTTTTAATAATCTTTTGTGGAAATTTTACAAAAAAATACAATCAGCAAAAGAATAATTACACCTTTTTTTATTCTCTTATATGTGCATCCATTCTTTTATTTTGCACGTTTAAAATATACACACAAAAAAAAAGTTTAATGTCTGGTTTCATTGAACAATTCCAAGAGCCAATGACAAGATAACGTAAAATACAAACTTAAGAAATATCTTGTTAATTATATTGGGTAATGACGGAGTTTTTTATAAATAGAAAAAATTGTAGCTAATTAAGTATTTTGCGTAATTATGTTAATTATGTAATAAAATTTATAGTTCTTACAAACAAATTTTTCAATGTTTCTTGTTATAAGAAAAAAATTATAAAATTTTGGACTCACTGTGCAATTTTACCAATCAACAATTCACAGTGGATTTGATAAAACTACAGACCAATTTTGTAAAAACCAGAATCAATTTAGTGAGAAAGGAAAGATTTTTTCAGCTGCTGATTAGTCGCATTTGATTATAAAAAATATTTAAAAAGTGTTGACTTCCCCAATCAATATTTGTCGTATTACTCGATATTACGTCGTATCAAATAATGGACAAAAAGGGCTACAATTATTTGTAAAATCATAGTTTTATATATATATATATATATATATATATATATATATATATATATATATATATATATATATATATATATATATATATATATATATATATATATATATATATATATATATATATATATATATATATATATATATATAATCAGTGGCGTAGAAAGGTTTTTAAATGTTTGAAATAACCAACTTATAAACAACAAAAATATTCCAAATTTTTTTACGTTCATATGTATGACGAAAAGGTTCTTAAAAAAAAAATTATTGTGATAGAAGAGTGGGAACAAGAAACCCTAAAATCTCCATGTTGGCACTACTCAATTTTTGAAAAAGTTGTGTCTTTGACTGTTTTTGGTAACTTCTCGTTTAATTTTTTGCTTTGTGCTACAAAGACTACCTGCAGGACCATCACAAGTGAAAGAAGTCACTTGTCTACATTTTTGATGCCAGTTGACTTTTTTGTTGAAGTTTTTATAAATTAAAAAAAATTGAATTAGATCACCTCTTAATCTACGTTCAGCTAATGAGCTGATACCAAGATTTGCCAGACGTAATTTGTAGTTCATGTTGCGCAATTGCGGAACAAGTTGCCTTACGTTGAACTGATTCTAACTTTTTAATGCCTTTTTGTAAAAAAGGGCTCCAATCTGGTGCACAGTATTCTAATATCGGCCGCACATATGCTGTATAAAGTTTAATGAACGTACTTGGATTCCATTTTTTAAAAAATTTTTGAGTATCCCAAGTACAGAGTTTGCTTTAAGAGCAGCTTGACTAATCTGTTCTGACCATTTGAGTTTATTATCAACTAAGATACCCAATTTTCTTTCAACAAATATAACTTCAAGAGGAATGTGACTGACATTTGTGTCCAATATTGTCAGGAGGATGTCAAATTTTGAGGAGCCACATAAAAACTTCAAAATTTTGCACATATTTATACTGAATTCTATGCGCCAATGTCTTGACCAATCACCTAAAATATCAATATCATCCTAAACACTCGCCAAATCCATAACTGACTTTATTTTTGTAAACAATTGGCTATCATTGGCAAAAAGTTTTCAAGTATTTTTAACAAGTTCTGGCATATCATTTATGAATGTCAAAAATAGTAGCGGCCCTATGACCGATCCTTGAGGAACACCTCTCAGAACGTCCATCCATTCAGAGAAGAAAATGCCAAAAACAACACTTTGTTTTCTACAGTCAAGAAAGTTCTTAAGGAAATTGAAAATTTTATTGCAAAAATCATAGCAAGTCAACTTGAGATGAAGCAAAACATGTAATACACGATCAAAAGCTTTAGCAAAGGAAGAACACGATCAAAAGCTTTAGCAAAATAAAAAATGCTGCACAATCATAATTTAAAGCTTCAGTAAATAAATCCAGGACTTCAAGAAGATTTGGAATGCACAATCTATATCTAATAAAACCATGTTAATGCCGCGGTAACAAATGTTTTACTAGATGTTCAGTGATGACGTCACCCATTACTCTTTCCATTATTTTTCCAACTGCAGAGGTAATGGAAATAGGCCTGTAATCTCCAGGATCAGTACAATGACCTTTTTAAATAAGTGAGTTATATTAGCAAGTTTCCACCGAGATAGAACTTGGCCAGAATCAAAGGATTTGATAAATATTAGAGAAAGAGGCACAATGAACTCTTTAGAAAAAGTTTTAAGAACTCGAGGATAAATTCCATCATTACCTGCGGCTTTTGAAATGTCAATTGTATATAAATGTTTTAAGATATTACAATAATTAAACAAAGAGCTTGAAACTGGAAAACAAACAACTTTGGTTCTTTGAGGAAAAATAGGGGATTGAGAATGAGTTTTAGGTGATAAAAACGCTTTAAAAAATTGATAGTTTAGACAGTCTGCTATAGAATTTTTATTGAATAATTGTGTTCAATTGTGATCAAAGAGAGATCGAATTTAACTTTTACAAGACTTTTGGCTGTTTACAAAAGAGTAGAGCTTTTTCGGGCAAGATTTGGAAGCAAAGATGATTTCACTTGCAAACTTAAATACCGCATCAGATACAAGTTTTGCATCTATATTCGATTATTTGCATAAACTATTAGTTTTATACCTTTTTCTTTCTACTTGTAATTTTGGGTAGTTAAAAGATTAAATAAATATAAAATAAATTAAAAAAAAAACCGTGTCATTTTTGCCAGATCAGCATTTGCTACATAATCGTTTTATTTTAATAATTAGTAAAACTTATTCTTTACCATGTTAAGATTGAGATTAAATTTTGTTTTAACCAATGATTAACGATTACTTTTTGTTAATTTAAATGAAACAAATATAAGAGAAACTGGTTGATATTTACTTGATATTGCCTTCTTTTAAATAATAGAGAGACATTTGCATTACACCGTACCGATTAATATAAAACAATTTTTCCGAAAGATTTAACTAATACATGGGAATATTGTTTTAGTAGATAAACATGATCAGTTCCAGTTATTCTATTTGAGTTTTAATTTTCATGTCAATTATGAAAGACAAAAAGAAATAAAGTTCAATTTGAAAAGAAAATCTTGATTAAGTGGAAAGATGTTTGAAAGGTGAAAGATCTTTTTTTGACATTGAATCGATAACTAAATGCGTCAGCAATAAATTAACTATCTGTACTAATAATTTCCGAATTATTCCAAACTTTTGCCGGCGCTGTTAGAATAATAATAATATAATTTAGCATAATAATAATAACAATAATAATAATAATAATAATAATAATAATAATAATAATAATAATAATAATATTTAGCAAAAATCATTTAGCATAATAACAATTAGCATAATAATAATAGTTAGAACTTATGTTGAGGAACATGTCGACACTAATAATAAGTTTCTAATCTAATTAGTAAAGAAGTTAATACACGTTTGAAATGAAATTCAAAAAGAAGATAAATAAATAGGGAACTAGTGCTATTAAATGAAATAATAATAATAAATAAATAGGGAACTAGTGCTATTAAATGAAATAATAATAATAAATAAATAGGGAACTAGTGCTATTAAATGAAATAATAATAATAAATAAATAGGGAACTAGTGCTATTAAATGAAATAATAATAATAAATAAATAGGGAACTAGTGCTATTAAGAAAAATAACAATAATAAACAAATAAATAGGAACTAGTGCTATTAAATAAAATAATAATAATAAATAAATAGTGTTACTTAATGAAATAATTTTTTAAAGATAAGTTTATTAAAATACTTAAGATTGGAAATGAAAATTCAAAATTGTTCTCCTGTGTATTATTGCCGAATTAAATGCTCAAATTAAAACTCGATGGCTATGCTTATTTTGAAAAAAGAATTTATAACCTAGCTGTTACAAAAAATGTAATTTAACAAACTTTAGTATTTCAGCTGGGATTTAAAAATATCTAAGGAAGCCAAAAAGGCTCATCTTATAGAGATATATATTTTTTAAATCCAGAAATACATTTTAAATCGCAAAATTTATTTTAAATCTGAAAATGTATTTCAAAACGCGATTTTCATATTGTCAAGTGCTAGTATTTATAAAGATGGCGTAATGTAGCGTCTCATGCGGAGCTAATCATAATCTTGAAGACAATTTCTGTACATTCTGTGGAGATAAGAAAAATATTAAAAAGAAGAAGAGCAAGTGTACAATCGCATAAATGAAATACTTGCTTGTAGCAAAGAACATGTAGATTTAAAAAAAAATCTTTCGCAACAATAATTTCCAGCGGCTCTAAAAACCCGTTCTGTTGAGAATGTTACGATAAATGTTGATATTATGAAGAATAAGGTAAAGATGAAATTAAAATTATGTATATTGTCTATACATGTCCCAAGGCCATTTTTTGATTATAACTATAACCGGGTATTACTATATCCTGATAAAAAGAAAGCTGAGTATGTTCTAGGCACTAACTCTTTTTTTACAGCTGAAAAATATAAAGAGAGTTTAAACAAACCGTTTTCAAAGATAGACTTAGGGGTTGTCCATTATTTCGTGAACAAAATAGGGGGAGGAGGGTTCTAAATTTTTTTTGACAATTGTTGACACGGGGGAGGGGGAGGTCAATTAATGTTGACGTCAACAATTTTTTTTTATTTTTGAGTTTTATTGCTTAAATAACGGAAAATTTGGCTGAGTTTGTAGCGTAGTTTCTTTGCATAGGGGGAGGGGTAATCAAAAGTTGACGTAATTTTATAGTGGGGGTCTCTGGAAAATTGACAAGTTGTTGACAAGGGGGAGGAGAGGAGGTAAAAATTTCAAAAAACTTGTTGACGTAATTAATGGACAGCCCCTTATATTTACGTAAGCAAAATATTTCAAATCTAGAAAAAAAAGAAATCAACAATTTAAATAATGACAGCTTTATTTCGAATTTAGAATAAAAATTCTGTTTTCAACTTCACAATGTTTCAGTCATAACACTCAAATAATCATCTTAGAGATGAAAATTTTCCTGAAAAGTATCTATTGAAAATAATCAATCATTTCTTATTTTGGTGTTGCTGACAAATCTGTAAAACCTCGAAAACATATTTTTTCACAACAAACAGCCAGTCAATCAAATTTATGGGTCAGCGGTCATTGTCCTGTTTGTAATCAAAGGTTTCCTTTTTCAGTGCTTTAACAACATGCAAATAACAACATGCAAATAACAACATGCAAATAACAACATGCAAATAACAACATGCAAATAACAACATGCAAATAACAACATGCAAATAACAACATGCAAATAACAACATGCAAATAACAACATGCAAATAACAACATGCAAATAACAACATGCAAATAACAACATGCAAATAACAACATGCAAATAACAACATGCAAATAACAACATGCAAATAACAACATGCAAACAACAACATGCAAATAACAACATCCAAACAACATACAAACAACAACATGCAAATAAAAACATGCAAATAACTGTTTAACAACATGCAAATAACTGTTTAAAAAATAAAAAAAAGCAAATGGTATACTTGATTGATTCTGGAGACTCAAGAAGAACAAGATTTTGATAAACCTGAGAATACAAATGATCTTTAAAAAGAGATTTTAGTTTTAATAAAACAGCTCAGTGATATACAAGATGGCGATGTCAAGATTAATGTTTGTTGTCAATTGAAATTTGAAGACTTCAACAAGTTTTCAATTAAAAGCTGGAACAATAAAATTCATAAACTTTACCAATTTTCATATTTATATCCGGAAAGCATCTATTGTAAATGGTGGTCCAGCACCTTTTTTTTTGTCTCCTTGGGTTAATCAACTTATGATAAACGGCATATCAGCTGCAATAAGGTGTTGTCGAAAGTCTTATGATGAATCTTCAAATTTAAAAAGTATTTTTGATAAGGTGAAATATTTCATTTTGTTTTGTATTTCTGCGACAAATAAAAATGTATATAAAGTATAAATAAAGTCTAACTGATTTTAATTGCAAATAGAACATAACTATTAAATAATATGTTAATTTTTTTATTAAATTATTAAATTTTTTTTAGACTTTTTTTGCAACTACAGATGATTATTTAACTAATGTGTTATGACCGAAGAAGAAATGAATGCACTTGAAATGTGTTATGTATAGGAGAAGAAATGGATGCACTTGAAATTGTTGGATCTAGAAGTGATCCAAGAAAATTTTCTATTTGTGATAAGCATGCTCTTTTAGATTGAGTTAATAGTTACCCTATGAATTCATTAAATAGAATCACTAAAGATAATTTGTTAATTTGTAATTTATTAAACTTCTAGCCTTATTATATATAACTTATTTTTATATAACTTATTTTTATATAACTTATTTTTATATAACTTCCTTAGTTCAATTGACATTTTTCTTTTCTTTCTTTATTAGATCAATGTTAACTAAAGGTAAAATAGAGCTATTTTTACCTGTAATTGGAAAAAATGCAATTGCTTTACATGTGTATGGCCTTAATAAAGTTGTCAAAAAAAATTCAAATATAATGCGTAATTCGTTTTGTGCACACGAAAGTTTCAAATAAAAATATGATGATTTTATACTTTTGTTAAAACCACAATTTAGCGAATCCGGAGGGAACAAAAAATCATTTGCAATTTCTACATAAAAAACTTTTCTGGATGTTGTTAAGTATACTTCAATAATTGTATTGCCATTTTTTACTGTTAAGTTTATTATAATACTTTTAAAACTAAAGCAGTAGATTGAGTTTTTATTATTTGGAACTCTTGGATCCAGGGCTGTGGAATCGGAGTCGCGGAGTCGGAGTCGCTAATCAAAATTGCGACTCGACTCCAATAGTAAAACCTCTCGGTATTGCACGTGTATGTACAAAATATTTAACTTTCAAAGAACTTTTCATATATTTGGCAAAAAAAAAATTGTTAGTTATTGCGTAATATTTTTTAAAGAATTCATAGAACTTTCCAAAAATTTTGCCTTGGAGTCGGAGTCGGAGTTGGAGTCGAAGTCGTACTCTAAAAATTTCAAGGATTGGAGACGGAGTTGGTATTTTTTTTTACGACTCCACACCCTTGGGTGGATCCTTCATCAAAGTATATTTCGTATAACTAAGATATAGTTTACCATAATAAAAACAAGAATCATTAGTAAGTTATGATACAGATTTTTTTGACGTTTTCCAGAGGCTGACCACTGATTACGACAAATAGTTGTCTTGCGCTTTTCCGCACTTTCTTACTTTGCTTACCTTACTTGAGTTTTTAAAGGTTTTTCTGTTGACTTTTTATTTGTTATATTTAATTTCTTTAAATTTTTAGTGGCTGCTGCAATGATTTTTTGTTTACAGTTTCTCTTCTTCTGAATTGTTTTTGTCATCACTGCATTTTCTTCATTATTATTTTTTTAATTCTAAGACAAACTACTGTTTATAAGATGATCCAGTAATTCCAGCTCCATAGGTACTATTTGTTTGTTAGAAAAGTTGCGTCAAGAGTTATATGGTTTTTGTATTAAGTCTCAGAAATTAGGGGATACAGTAATTATAGATTTCGATCCATTTGCTGAGTCAATAATATCACATACTCCCACAATATGCGAGTTTTGTATGGAAGATTTTTTGCCATTTTTCGACTCTATTCTAAAAATAGCTTCAGGTAGCATACTACTGCTGGTCTTTATTGAGACTGGCAGTAGTATGTCTAGTTGTAGCTCTTTATTAGATCCACAAACAATGAAATATTATACACATTTATTTGTTATTGCAAGTTGGCAATCACTTTAACTTGGTCCGTAACCTGCTTGTAAATTTTTAAAGCGGTGTTGTCTTCTATTTGAAGTTGAGCTGCGGCTATCAATATGTATTATTAATATTAATATATATATTATTATCTGTAACTAGTTCCTAAAAAATCTGCATCCGAAAGTTTGTGTTTGTCAAACGGATGTATGCCAGCAGCAGCAAGCTGTTCTTTGGATTGTTAATATTTGCAACAATAAAGACTCTGCAAATATACCAGAAACAGGTTCCTCAGAAACAGCTCGAAAAGGATGATTTTTCAGCCAAAACGTTACTCGTATACCATAATGCGAATTCCAACTTTTAAAGAATGAAATATCAAGTGGCTGTAATATGTGTGTGCAGTGTGATGGAAACACTAGCAGAATCACATTATTAGCCCTCGTTTTCTGCAGAAAGGCTAAATTTTGAGTATGGCGAGCATGTTGATCAGCTAACAAAAGAATTTGATTTTAACTTTTGATTGAACAATCTCAAGAAAACTTGTTCATAGATCTCAAAAATTCTCAAAAACTTGTTCATAGATCGATACTGACTTGTTGACACTACCAATAGAACCTGGTAGAGCATTGTCTATAAGAGAAGCTTTCGTGTTAAAACTTGGGATAATAAATTAGGGCGACACATAATGACCAGTAGCTGACATGCAGCATGTGATAGTTATATTTTTGCCTCGCTCCGCACTTTATGACAACCAACACTATATTTACCCTTATTGGCCACAATTTTTAAGGCTTTTTGACAAATGTGTTTACCTGTTTTATAAACTTTTTATATATTTTCTGATGGAAACTTTCTTTTAGTTTTAGCAAATAAAACCTCCTGCGATATACTATAAAACCAATCAAATTTTACTTTATCAAATTCAATCGCTCGTTGTATTGAAACGCCTTCTGGTAGAAGTATGGACAGTTCACTGTGATGTTCCATTAAACCTTTAAACATTTTTCTCCTGAACATTGAACTCCTGTACATTTGAATGGCTAAATCTGTGTTGTAATTTATTGTGTTCACAAAACTGATAAACTAAATGTCAAATATCCAAAGGAGTTAAACCATACAATTTTGATTCTATTTCTAAGATAATAGTATAAATATCACCTATCTTGATCACTAGTCAAAACGGTGCTGCGTCTTAACTTTTTCTTAACTTCAGCTCTATTACTGACTTTCATTAATGACGTAACAAAGAAAACTTAGAAACATTGTTACTTTTGCTACTTGTTTTTTTAGATAAACCTTGAACTACAACTTCAAATACCGCATGTTGTAGTGTTTGCAGGTTAAAACTACCCTAAGCATGACCCTTTTTTTGAACCTAGCAATTCAAGATCTGAGTATATAATTTTTTTTCTTCTCATTACACCTTATAAGCAACATTCTTGTCATGAAATAATGTGTTGTTTAAAGAAAAGCAATAATAATTAAAAATTAACTTAGTCTGTAAAACATCTTCTACATCTTTATGTAAACCCTGACCCACATTACAATGAAAAAATGGGATCCACATTAGATTAATTGTACTTCTACTCTCTATCAACAATACATAATAATGCATTGATTTAACTTTTTTTGTTTTTTTTTTGTTTTATTATTTAGGTGCCCCAAGAAAACCTAATCACAGAGTACCGCGAAAGTGCGTTTAACCAGGAAGTTCACGTCTCCTTCCTTACCGTGACTCGAAAATATGTCCAGAGCTCGTTTCGAACCCGGATCTCCTGCTTATAAGGCAAGCGCTCTAACCACTGCGCCACGGCCACACAACATTAATTATCACTCATCTTATAAATCCTTCAAAAACAGTTCATTCCAAGATAAAAATATTTGGTGCTTTCAAGAGAAAAACTTGATAAAACTTGCAAATATCCAAATGTCAAAAAATTTTTTTACTTAAATAAAAATTGTTTCTTGCACAGATAAAATTGAAAGTATATTTTAGCGCTAAGTAACCAAGAAAGCTTGTAGATAGATAGCTACCGGTTAAATTGAAACAAAATATCTTAAACCAAAATATTACTGGGGCTCACATTAGGACAGGACTTTAAAAACTAAAATTATTATTTTTTAGCTTGTAATTAACCATAGTTCAAAACATGACAAAGAACAAGTGAAGCCAAGTAATTTTTAATTTATTAAAAATATATACGCTTACAAAAAACAATTTGCGTCGAAATAAAAAATCTAAAAATTCAGTAATAATGAGAATATAAGTTATAGAATATTTACAACTCTCAAAAAAAAACATTTACAACGTTTATTGAAAAATTTTGATCGTAAATGTTTTAAAGGAAAAAGATCTCTATATTAGGTTAAACATTCACCTGTTTTTTACCTTTAGGATTTTTTGAAAGCGATAAATAAGGTTTAATAAAAGATGAATAGACTTTATGTCTAAAAATGACTTTTTGAATATTGATACTGTAAGATTGTACTGTAATATTGATAATATTGTACTGTAATATTGATAATAAATTTATTTCCAAAATGTTTTTTTTTTTTTACTGAATTCATGTTCCCAAAGTCGAGTGGGCGAGTCTAGTCGAGGAAATTCTTATATTGCTTACAACCCTCTCTCAACTCTTTAACTCCTAAACACTTTTAGGATTTAAAGAGTTGAAAGAGTGTTGTAGTCAATAGGTGGATATACACAACAGGTTGATGTACATTAAACATATAATTTAATTTATAATTATTCTTTTTTATTATGAAATTTTTTTCTAATCAAGGAAACTTTGGTTGACAAAACCCGCCCCTGATAGTGTTAACACAAAATTAGATCACTGAAAAAAAAAGACGCAAAAAAACTTTAAATCAATGGTGCACATACAGTGAATTAAAAAAAAGACCGTAAGAACAGTGAAAAGACCGTAAGAACTGTGAAAAGACCGTATGAACTGTGAAAAGACCGTAAGAACTGTGAAAAGACCGTAAGAACGTCTGGGTAAGTAACCATAAGCACTTTAATAAAGACTCTGAAAAAAAAAGTTTTTTTTTAGCCTTCTTTTAGTGTACGTTAAAATACTCTTATAATTGTTGCCTTTAGTTAGAATATATTTTTAAATTCTTTTTCAATTTTTTACGTTTGAAAGAAATATTTTTGGGTTTCTTGATCAATAAGTTTTACCAAAGTCAGACTTTGGTAAAATTAACATTACTACAGTAACTTAACTCTTCAGCTTTTTTTTTAAAGTATTAGGTTTCGACATTAGTAAAATAAAGCTGCGCGCTTTATTTTACTAATGTCAAAATCTAATACTTTAAATATTGTTTTAGTTTTGTTTAGTTATAATCTTTTTTCTAAATCAATGCCTTTGGTCTTGTCCAAGCCACTATCATTTGTATTATATTAATTTCTAGTTGACTCTTTAACCGTGACAAGGACAGCCATGGCATGTTATGACCTCTTGCTATACCGCTTGCAATGCTTGAAATGATGAAGTTAGACTTGGTATGGTGCTGTGAGTTGTATTTCTATTGTCTTTATTTGATTCTAGTTGTTTAATTCCATTAGTAAGAAGTATTAAGAAGAAGAAATTGTTTCATCTTCTTTTCTGTTTCTTACTTCTTTTTTTAATTCATAGTTTGTCTAACAATTTAATGGAAAATGTTAGAAATAACCTTTCAGGATCAACAGTAAGACAACAACAAATACCATTAATTGACTCATAATTTAAACTAGTATTCAGTAAGAGGGATATTTCCCAAAACATCAAGTGGTTTTCCTCCTGTTCTTTGTTTATTTATACTTGTTTATTAATCCTTATAAAAAGGGAAATAAAAGTTTTAGAAAATGTTTTTTTTTCACGATATAAGTTATTATGCATTGTACATTACATAAAATACACAAAGCAGTATATAACATATAGTTTTTATCAATAAAGTTTTACTAAAAAAATATATATAATATACAATAATAGCATGTAAAATATGATAAACAAAAAAATATATTACACAAATCTACAGTATAAAGTCTACAAATACTTTTGATATAGGGTTTGATAAATTTTGATATTTAAAAAAATAAAAAAATTATCGCCATAATTTGCATTTTTTAAGTAAAACGGCTTATTTTCTAAGTTTTGACTCATTTTAAAAGTTATTCTTCAAAAACTGTATGTGCACCATTGATTAAAGTTTTTTTGCGTCATTTTTTTTCAGTGATCTAATTTTGCGTTAACACTATCAGGCGCGGGTTTTGTCAACCAAAGTTTCCTTGATTAGAACTATAAAGTTTCCCTTACTTAATCAGTAATAAAATCAAAAGGTTGCAGAATTATTTTAGGCGCAATTTAAAATTATTTAGTAGCAAACAAACCTTAAAAATAATAATTTACTTGGTGATTTTAAATCAATAACTTAAGAGAACGTCATAACAGTTAAAGCTTTTGTATAATTTTTTGTTTGTAGAATTTCAGTTTCAGTTTCAGTTTCAGTTTCATTTGTAAAGGATTACTTATTTATTTCTGCATTTGTAAAGGATTACTTATTTATTTCTGCATTTGTAAAGGAAAAACTTATTTAAAAGCACTTTCTATAAAAATAATCTTTTTCTTAAACAAAAAATTATTATCATTTAAATAAACTTATATGTATGTAAATATGTATGATAAAAGTCATGTAAAAGTCATGTAAAAGTGGTTGTTACCCCCAGAGTTGTTAGTCCTTGGCCTTGACTTTGGCCTTGCCTTAAAAGTTAAAAGTTTTTTAATAAGAGGGATAACAAGTTAGAGTTTTTATTTATTAATATTTTATCTTTTATGCAACAATAAAATAAATTTATTTACAATGAACTTGTTGTTGTTTAATAAATTTTTAACAAAGTTTACTTGGCCATTCTGTTCGTTGTCTACTTGGCCATTCTGTTCGTTGTCTAAAATGTTTACTTGGCCATTCTGTTTGTTGTCTAAAATGTTTACTTGGCCATTCTGTTCGTTGTCTAAAATGTTTACTTGGCCATTCTGTTCGTTGTCTAAAATGTTTACTTGGCCATTCTGTTCGTTGTCTAAAATGTTTACTTGGCCATTCTGTTCGTTGTCTAAAATGTTTACTTGGCCATTCTGTTCGTTGTCTAAAATGTTTACTTGGCCATTCTGTTCGTTGTCTAAAATGTTACTTGGCCATTCTGTTCGTTGTCTAAAATGTTTACTTGGCTATTGTGTTCGTTGTCTAAAATGGAAAGACATGTTTTAAAAATAACATGCACCAAAACACGAGAAAAGAGCTTAAGCAGATGGTTATTTTTTTTACAGTTTACAGTTTCCAAGAAATACCAGTGGTAAAAGATAAGATGAAAAGGCGTAAGAATTTTAGTTAGTACGTTGACACCCACAGATAAACTAATGTGTTAAAGATTCAGTAAGTGTGTTGCTAATCGAAAAAATTTCCGAATACTGAGGTAATAATTTTGACTTGATTTATAATTTAACAGCTAATGTAAGTTTTAGGCAATTACGAAAAAGTTATTGTATTTCAGATTGACTACCTGTTTAATCAAAGAGTGATTTTATATCAAATCTAGAAAGGTCAGGGTAACAACATCAGTTTTTACTATGTCTAATAACATCTGTCCAACAACATCTGTATTATTTATATGTAGTTATTTGTCGGGCTGACTTTGTATCAGATTATAAAGTTTTTTGCAAGCTTTAAAGATGCATTACAGTGGCGGTCTTTCGCCATCCTCATAAACGCACAAGCTGAATTAAATGCACATAGAGTATCCTTCAAAAAGTTTATGGTCAATTTTTAAAATTAAAGTTGAAAAACGTGGTTAAGAACAATATAACTAATAAGCAAAAGTTTTTACGTTTTAATATTATGCATAAAATATTATACATATTAAAAATCATAAGTATATACAAATATATCTTTAAGAATTCTATATAATAATTTCATATTTTCATATAATACAAATTAAAATTTACGATTATATATATATATATATATAATTTTTTTATAATGGTAAATAAATAGATTATATATTCTATTATTTTTAACCCAAAAAACATTTTTTTTACAAAAAAAAAATTAAAGTTTAAATATGACAAATTTTCAAAAGCCGTATAGGACAGAAACAAATTTTCACCAGTCATCTTTGATGATGACTGGTGAAATTTCATAAATTATCGTTTATAATGACTGGTTTTTACTATTTCACTTATGTACTTGTACACATTTGTCTTTCAATTTATTTGGAAGACTTCGTATTTTTGGCACAGAAAAACAAATCACCTTTCCTCTTATTCCGTTTTTCAAAAACAATTTTGATATTTAAAAATGGTTAAGGGAATTAGTATTTGTAGACTTTTTAATTGAAAAAAAATTTTTAAACATTTTTTCTTAGAAAAGTTGTTTCAAAAGCAGTAAAGTTAACAGTTGAGTTGTTATTCATAATTGTACCCCCATGCGTTGAACTGATATTATTTATTCTTATAAGTAAAAGCACAAAACAACATTTCTTTTCAAATAACTTAAATTTCAACTAAACATTTCTCAGTGACTTAAAATATTTGCATATTTTTACATTGCTAGACGTACACATTGTTATGCTTACTGATACGCAGTAAGCCAATGTGCGTATCTATTTCAGATAAACCCTAACCCTAACCCTGACGGAAGCCTTTAAATAAAATTTTATCGTTTCACTTTTTCATAAATCATGACCTATTGAATTTAGTAGATGTTCAACTTAATATTTCTTAATTTTTATTTCCTAATTTAAATTTTCACTTTTACACTCTGCACTTTTAGCTTATACCTAACAGCTCTATATTTAAATTATAAAAAACCTAACAAAGTATTAAAAGTCGAGTGTTTTTTTAAATCGTCATGTTTATTTAAACAAACACGACGAGTTAATTTTTAAAGAGCTGGTTCATCGTCCGGAAATGCCAATCCATACTTTAATAAAACTGTAGTAAAATCTAAAAAATAAAACAAACTTGCCAAGTTTTTGATTATTTAATATGAAATCTTAAATTTTGTTATATAAAAAATTTAAAAATGTGACCTACAAATGAAATTCATACCTGGAGTATTTAAGCAGATAGAAAATTTTTCAAAAATGTTAATTTTCACAAACATGTAATAAACTGGAACACCCAAGAATATTAAAAAAAGAGCAACAAGACTTCCTAGCCAGTCTTCATAGAATGGAAGTGCTGTTAAGCAAATTGAGACAAGAATCATAATAACAGGTATCGGTAAGAAAACCTAAAACAACAATAACGTAATAAAAATACGTTTTTTATGTGTAATAAAAGATATTTTAAAAATTTTTATATTTCAAATTTTATATTAGTATGCTCGATTACTTATTACTATTATACTATAATATTTATATTAAATATTATCAACTTAATTATGCAAAACATAATATCTAATTATACAAAGTGTAACACCTAATGATGCAAAATATAATATAACACTTAATTATGCAAAAAAAAAAAAAAAAAGGATATAAAAAAACACACTTTATAAGGTCGTTTCAAATCCTTGCGCTTGAATCTCAAAAAAATAAGTACTATAAAACATAGGCCATAAAACAACCATGAAGCAAAGCTAAAAATACCAACCAAGCTCTCAAATTTACTTGCTTTTGGTATAAGCATGAGAACAGATATTAATGCCTAAAAAGGTCTAAGAATGTATAAAGTTCATACATAAAGATTTAATACAATAATGATTTAAAAAATGAACTTTAAAATATAGATTCAAACTACAGTAACAACTAACTGTAAAAATTAATGAAGGCAATGGAGTTTTGCGTTTAACATGAATCATTGCTAAAAACTTTGGCATGTGTCTTTCTCTTGCCGCAACATAAACTAATCTATTTAAAAAAAGTTATTATTGTTGTCATTGTTGTCATTAACATTGTTGGTGTCATCAGTATAATCAGAATAATTAGCATAATTAGCATAACCAGCATTATTATCAGCATTGCAATAACTATACCTGCCGCTAGTAAATAAAAGGCCATTGACTGCACCAAAACAAGATAACCCGACAAGAACCGGAACAACAAACTTCCCAACTCCAAGGTATCTGTTACCCAAGTCCTAATGATAATAAAAACATGCAATAACAACTAATAGTTATTATTGCATGTGATGAAAGAAATGAATTACTACATATAAATTAAATAATATATATGACTTATAATAAATACAAAATTTATTTTGATTTTACAAATGATTGATTATTAAGTTTGCTTTTTTATTTTTTATATTTAATATCTTTTTAAATATTTTTCTAAAAAAATTAAAATATCAAAATAAAACATAAAAATTGATGAAATTTATCAACTCATTAATTTATCATAACTACTAAATGTTTTATCATAACTACTACATGTTTTATCATAACTAATACATGTTTTAACACAATTACTACAAGTTTTATCATAACTACGCATAAAGCATTTCATCATTATCATGGATTTTTTTGAGCTGAATCAAATTTAAGAAAAATTTAAAGAGCAAATATAGGATATTATATCCATCATACTTTACTTCTTCCCTGAGTAAATCCAGTAATCAATCAATTAATCAAATCAATTAATCAAATCCAGTAATTATAGCCAATTAACCATTGTTAACTATTCATATCTATTAATTAAAACTGATCAAAAGATATTTCTAGAAAATCATACAACTTTTTAGAAACTGTTTAATAGAATAAAATCAGCCGGATATTCTGAATAGTTAAACCTTTCAAAAAAAATTTTATGTACACCAACATACTTCAATTTTTACCAGCATTTTAACAATGTTATACTTAAAATTAACAGAGCATAATCTACTTTTAATTTAAGTAAAAAATTTTTAAGAATTTAAAACCAGTTTATCAAAATTAGAAATCAAAAACATTTTTTGAATAATTTATGCATTTATTGCTGCTACATTCACACATATTAATTTGTTTAATTCATAGAGAAGAATATTTTTTTTATCAAATGACATTAGAAAGAATTTTATCTTTTAGAACCAGTCAAAAAAACCCATTAAAATAACATAAAGTAAATATTGTAAAAACCTAATATTTTTAATTCTTGAACTTTATTATTAAAAAAAATAATCTTAATAAACTTTTATGTGTCTACATCAATACTCAGTTGTTAAAGGTTGATAAAAAAGTAATTTAAAATTGCATTTTCGCTGTAAAACATGCCATTTGTAATTGACACTAACCTTTATATAAATACTAGTAATAGTTTTATTAGTGGTATTAAAAACACTTTTAAAAAATACTAAACTGTATTTTTGTGCTAAAAGGCTGTCCAATACAAAAAAGTTTTTTTATAGCAATTTAAAAACATTTTTATAACATTTCAGCCTACAACTGTGGTATATAGCACTCCAAAACAATTGTACTATATTGCAATCCAAAATTAGTAGTATTATGTAAAACATAGTTAAAACATATACAAACATATTAAACAAACAACTTATGTAAAAAAAATAAAACATACAATACTAGAATCACTAATTAAGAGTCTCACCAGTGCTACAGCTGAAGAACTTTTAATAAAAATAGGACCAAGGACAGCAATGTATGCAATATTGCACAATAAATAACATCCCATCACCAAAACCATTGAAATTGTAATAGCCAATGGCATTTGCCTTTAATTAAAAAAATAAAAATTTATTTTTTTTTTTTTTTTTATTATTTTTTTCAAATGCAACCATGTAAAAAACAGATTGAGATGCATTAAACGTTTAATAAAAAAAATAACTTAAAAAAATAGATTAAATAATAATAAAACAAAACTTATTAAAAACCTTGAAGGGTTTTGCATTTCTTCAGTCACATAGTTTAATGAGTTCCTGAATAAATAAAAAAAATTTATGATTCTGTTTATACTTATCATTTAAAATTCTTTTAAAGGAAATTTAATCCAACAAAAAATTAGCACAGCTCTTCGAACCTGAGTTTAGTTATCTTGAAAAGCAAATTTTGAATGTGCATAAATTAAAACATGACAAAATGAAATTTCCACTTTCACTAAAATGTTCAATATAACTTCTGACTTCCATAAAATATTCAATATAATTTATAACTTCCATAAAATGTTCAATATAACTTCTAACTTCCATAAAATGTTCAATACTACTTCCAATTTCTATAAAATGTTCCAGAACAGCTTATGAATTCCGTAAAATACTCAATATAACTTCTGCCTTCCATAAAATGTTCAATACAACTTCCGCCTTCCATAAAATGTTCAACACAACTTCCACCTTGTATAAAAGATGTTCAGGGAAATTTCTACTATATATAAAATTTTCCATAAAATTTTCATTTCACATTACAAATGATGCTATTTTAACCTTACATAAGATGTTCAGTGAAACTAACAACTTCTTCAAGACAAGTATTAACATACTCAAGTTAAATGTAAATTTCACCATATATAGCATGTCTGATAAAATTTCCACTTAACATGAAATATTTTGTATATCAAATCAATTGCAAAATTAGCATCTGCTAAGGTTGCATCTATTTATCGTGCTTAACACTTTCTTACTCCAAATTCTATTCTTTATCTCTATAAATCTCAAATTTGTCCTTTTATGAAATACTGTTGCAATATCTGGGGTAAATTTTCTAATGATACCTTTTCTCTTTTAGACAAGGTGCAAAAACGAACTGTAAACATAGTTAGACCTGCTCTTGCAGCCAACCTCCAACCCTTTTCACATTATCTTAATGTTGCTTCTCTTTCTCTTTTCTACAAATACTATAATAGGCACTGCTTAAAAGAGCTAGCGTCTCTTGTGCTATCTACTAAAGTTCATTCTCTTGTTACTTGTCATTCAATTAAGTCTCATCCTTTTTCTATGACTGCTCCAAAAATTCTTACTCTAAAATGTTCAACAAAATATTTTGTACTTAAAACAACAAATGACTAACTTATGATTGCTACCTGAAACAACTAATGTTAGAAAAATTTATGACATTGCAAAATTTGAAGTTGAATATAGAAAAAAAAAAGTGTTTTTGCATGTTATTGACAGTAGAACATTTTAACTACAACAAGTAGAACATCTTATTACAATAAGTAAAAGATCTTATTCCAGCTAGTTACATTTTAATGATAACAGTAATAGTCTTTTTCTACCATTTAATATGATAAAAATAGTGAAGCTGTCCATAGTAAAAAAAATTATAATCCTTAGACACCCATTAAATAATTATTAAGTTTGAGGTTACCATGGCTTTTAAAATGCTATTTGATAGGCTTGTCATAAATTAAAAAAAAAATAGTTGTTTCCTACTGTGATTAAAATTACATTAATATGAAGAATATAGCCCATTCATGTCCTTCACTATATAATGACAATAATAATTACATAAACAAGTTCCATATATATTTAAAATCCCATGAAACATATAACATTACCATCCATCATATGCCCATAAACCAAAATAAAATGCTAAACTAAGCTGGCCAGCATCGGTTGTAGTGCCATTAAATGAATCTTTGAAACTGGTTGTGTTCCCTGAATAAATATTTATAAACAAATTTTGAAAATTTAAATATTTTGTTATTTAATAATAATAATAACATAATTGTAATAAAAATAACAAAACAACTCCAATCATCAAAATAAACTTTATTTTTATGATTAAAATAAATAAATTTGCAACAACTCTTGCATAAGTTAGGGGCTGCAGAAAATGATAAGCAAGAATTAAGATGAAAAATAATGGTAAATGCAAGACCACCACCCCCTTCCAATAAAAATATATGCATCAAAATAAAATGAGAGAAAGAATTGCAGAGGTATTTGCTATAAAAGCTAGGTAAATAATGGAATAGAATTATTGGCATATTTAAAAAAAAAGCATGCCTGTAAAATGTTTAATTCAAAAAGTTCTTAATAGCATCAATTTCTGTAAAGCTTACAAAGCTTAAAAAGGTTATCATGTTATCTTGTAAAAAACAGATTTTAAAAACTTGACTTATTAAATTATTAACCATGTTTAATTAATGCCTTGCAAGCACTGATCCGTTATGGATCTTACTTTAATTATGGATATTACTTTAAATTTAGATAAAATACATTCTTATATGGATTACATAGACTATGAAGCAAGTCTTTTTAAAAAAATCACAGTAACTGATAACCATGTGATAACGTCATATTAGCTAATAAGATAAACTCTGATTAAGCTAAACTTTTTAAGAATAAGATTAGCTTCAGCAAATATAAAATGTAGTTGTTTTAAAATGTCCTTCTTGTCATATCATTTTATATCAAATCTTAAAGTATAATAAACTAATATTTATATTGTGTTGCATACATTAGAGCCATGTTAGATTATGTAAAACAAGAGTTTTTAGTCAACAGCTCAAATCTTTTATAGAACATTGTTCATGCTATTGATTAAAATTATATCACATTTTAAACAATAGACTTGAGCAAGTCAAATAAATTTTGGAGAACTTTGGTTATGGCGCACATGACAATATCATTAGCATATAGAAGATGGTATATGATAAAAAAATGCAATAACAATATATTAGAATTATTATAATATATAATGAAATTATATATAGTATAATGATACAGGTAAAACAAAAAAACAAAAAAATTATAACTATAACTTTCTTAGCACTTTAACTAAATATTTTGTTGATTTTTACTTATTGACAACATTGTTAACACTTTTTGAGCGGGTCAGGAGTATTAGCACCCATTGCACCAACTGTTGTTTATCAGCAGGTCAGGTAATAGAACCCAATTTCTTTTGACAGTTATAAGTAATGTATTTTGTTAGAGAAAAATGTTTGGTTATTAAACTTGTATGTATATTTTATATATTGTATATTTACTTGTTATGTTTTATTTATTATATTTCATTTATGATGTTTAATATTTTATTTATTTTAAATTATATTTTAGATATTATTATTTTAAATTTTTTTATAAAACTATTTAATAAACTATCTGCATATTTTGTTCAAAAAATAAAACTCTATTGATAAATATATGTCTTATTGTTTTTTAAACTTTCATGGAAAAATCACTCATTAATACTTTTCTAAAGTATGGTATTTTAAAAAACAGTTTATCTTATAAAGAGGCACTTCACAAAATTTGCACATATGGCAAGTTTATGTCAACTTTTTTTCTTATGCACAGCACAAACAGGGCACACGCTAGGGTTTTACTTTTATGTCACCTGTAAAAATGTTGACTATTTTATGTTTCTTTGCATCGATTGACAATCTTCCTTTAAGACTAAATTTTCTGATATAGAAGATGAACTTGGTACAAAATGACTTTTATTATCCCAAGTAAATTTTATCTTATCTATTCCTTTGCTGTATCAAGTGAAAAAACTTTGTATTTTTTTTTTATTTAAATTTATTACTTTAAACTCTAAATAATAGACAATTTATTAAAAACATCACAGCTCTTTTAGTACTTATTTTTGTATGACATTGTAAAGTTTAATACGATAAATATTGATTGGTGGGATCAGCACCTTTTATATATTTGTTATAATCAACCACACATATTGGCTTAAAAATTCTTTCTTTTGTCACCCAATCAATATTGGCTTTCTACAAAATCAACTATGTGTATTGTTGAACTCATTCGGACAGGTCTTTTTGATTGCCATCATTGTAATACAATGTTTGCAACAACGAAAAATAGAGCCCTCTATTTTTAATTTTGCATTTTTTAAACAAAGAGGAAGGCCACTGTTTGTGCAAATAGTGCCACATTTCCAGAATCTATGTTGTAAAACTATTTTACAAGTGTCAGCACTATTATAATAGTTTTCCTATATATATGTGCAAGACTCTATTTAATTTAAGTCTCAGACAAAATATCTGGTCAAAACTTGTTTGGGTCGGAATCAAATTTTTAAAATATAAATGTCACTGTTTTATGGAACTGAGTTTTGCAATCGAAATCTTTGTCAAGTTATTCAGTTTATTTAACAATATTCTTGTAAAGTTGTAGTTTCTTTCCTTATTATTAAGAATATTTCATAGCATGATTTTTGTTTTTTAATAAAATAGTTTCAATTTCCTATTGTATTTTTTTTAGATAGACATTAGACACACTCTAACTGACAACACTTTTTTTTTTTTTTTTATAATTTGACAAAAGCTGTAGTGATGTTTCAACAATTTAAATGCAATAAAAAAATCATTAGGATACAAATAACTTTTAATCATTGATCTTAATTATAACGGTTGTTTAAAATAAATGCATTATGTCTAAATTAAATGTTATATTTACATTTTTTTTGTAGATATGTATTTTTTATAATAAATTTAAACGTCTAAAACCATTTTTCCATGTCTTTCTAAATTTCTTTTAAAAGACTTTTTTTTTAAGTTTACTTTAAATTATAAATAAGTTAAATTAAAACTTCACATGATTTAATTGTTTTTTTTCTATTTTTATAAAGAATTGTTTAAAAGTTTTTTTTAAACTTGACTTACTAATTAAAGCATGAAATAAATAAAAATGACTATTTTAAAAAGACTATGTTATTTTTAAAAAAACTTTTTTTTTTCTTTTTTGCATTTAAAAAAAAATAATGTTTACACAACTTAAAAATATTATATATATTTCTTTTTAATAATTTAAATAAAATTTGTTCATTTATTAAACAATAAAAGTAATTTGTAAAAGCGTTTTGCGTAACTTTAATAAAATGTTTTGAAAGATAAGTTTTAAGGAAATTTTTTTCAAATGCAATTTAAAACATAACAAAAAGTAATTTTATCTTCAAGTTTTATTTTGAAGCTAATTTACTTTCTTTTTCGTAACCAATTGTTTTGCTTATTCTTTAATTTTTTCAAAATTTTTCCAGTTTAAGTTTAGCTTAACATTTCTTTTTTCAGCGCATTTCTGAAATGTTTAAACCATCAAAATATCTAAACAGTCGTGGTCAAGTTGTAAACAAAAACAATCATTTGGGTAGTCAGCAATAGCGTTCAATCGCACGCCATTCCTATCCAAGCTTTATTTTTTAAAATTTAATTCATCAATAAATTGATTAGACAATCTGAGATTTTAGCTCAACAATGTCTAATGTCCAACTGTTAAATTGAGCTTTGTATATGGTGCCATAAGTTCAAATACGGCTGCAGAAGATTTAAAATTGTTTGCTGTAATTGACTTCCTTCCCCACAGTATATGCGAAAGTTGCAAATATAGCTGGTTTTAGCTTCACAAACCATTCTTATGAGAACTCTGTATTCATATAGATGAACTTGTTGTAGTATTTATACTTAAACATGTCATCATCTTTGTCTTCTAATATCACTACACTACATCATTTGTGTTACAATTTTATTACGTCATTTGTGTTACATCATTTGTGTTACAATTTTATATACGTTATTTGTGTTACAATTTTTTAAGTGTTTAACAACAACAACAACAAAAAGCATTATTTCTTTAATAATTATAAAAAAAATTTATAATAACAAATGTTGAATAACAGTTGAACATACCTTTTCCAAGCTCAATAAATCCAATTACTATAAGCATTGCCACACATGATAACTTTGCAAATGTGAATATATTTTGTATGGCAACAGCTAACTTCACACTTATACAATTTACTGTTGCAATAAGAACTAAAAAAGTTAAAAGTTTATAGAATGAACCAATTATTATATATAATTTAAAATTATAACTCATAACTAGGTGTAAAACATGGTAATAAAAATTATTATTGTGGGCCACAGTCTGAGCCTTGTTTTATATGGAAATATCTATTATCATTTTTTACCTCCTAAAAGGCAGTCAAGGAGGCTACTTTATTGAAGCTACAACCCTCTCTCAACTCTTTGAGTCCAAAACACAAACCTTGACAAACAACACTGAATGGAAATAAATCTTTAAAACTTTAAAAAAGAATTTAACATTAAAAGTTCCTCCTGCTATTAACTCAAGAATGACATTTAACATTAAAAGTTCCTCCTGCTATTAACTCAAGAATGACATTTAACATTAAAAGTTCCTCCTGCTATTAACTCAAGAATGACATTTAACATTAAAAGTTCCTTCTGCTATTAACTCAAAAATGACATTTAACATTAAAAGTTCCTCCTGCTATTAACTCAAGAATGACATTTAACATTAAAAGTTCCTTCTGCTATTAACTCAAAAATGACATTTAACATTAAAAGTTCCTCCTGCTATTAACTCAAGAATGACATTTAACCTTAAAAGTTCCTCCTGCTATTAACTCAAGAATGACATTTAACATTAAAAGTTCCTCCTGCTATTAACTCAAGAATGACATTTAACATTAAAAGTTCCTCCTGCTATTAACTCAAGAATGACATTTAACATTAAAAGTTCCTCCTGCTATTAACTCATTAACTCTCAATCTATGATGGTTTAAGATTAAGAATGCATTTTACATTTTTATGTACTCTGCTATCACTTATCAATTTACTCTGCTGTCACTTATCAAAATATTTTGCTGTCACTTACCAATATATTCTGCTGTCACTTATCAATATACTCTGCTGTCACTTATCAATATATTCTGCTGCCACTTATCAATATATTCTGCTATCACTTATCAATATATTCTGCTGGTACTAATCAAATATTAAACTCAAGACTATATGCAAAAATACATGGGAAAGCAATGCATAGATGTGTCTATGACGAACGTCAGAACTTTATAGAAGTTAAAGATTGTATAAAATTCAGCTGAACTATTCTAATAGAGTTCAATACTGATGCTTTGCTTTTTTTTTTTCTTTTTTTCTTCTTGTTTTGTTTTTTTTAAATAAATTCACGACCAATAAAACTGCAAGCAACAACTATTTAAGTTAGGAGTTAAAAGAAAGCAAAGAGAAAAGAGTAAGAAAGCAGTTGACAAAATACTTGTACTGAACAACAAAGCAGTTGACACTTAAAATCTGCAAACTATATGAATCATTCATACAGTTTACGAATTTTTAAGAGAATAAATTGAAATAAAATAGAAAACTAATTAATTTAGTAAACGTTCAGCTCTATTATTAGCTCTGTTTCTGAGCTACTAATAGAGCAGTAGCTCTATTAGTAGCAGTAGCTCTATAGGAGGTTTAAAAACCACAATGAGAGAGCCTACCATCAAAAAATAGCGTTACTTATCTAGATATGCTAGCTGGTAGTGATCAATTCTTAACCATAGTTAAAATAAAAACTAAATAGACAATACTAATATTAAAGCCTGTAATAAAAAAGCCTGTAATAAAATTTCAAAAACAACATCTATGAAGATTTAAATAATAAAGAATTTAACTCAAACACTTCAGATTCAGTTGATGCACTGTTAAAGAATTGGATGAAAGAGATCAATAATATAATGGAAAAGCTTCTTACAAAAAAATTATGTTGCAAAAAAGTAAAAGCCCTTGGGATCAATGAGGACACTAGAAACCTTTTCAAAAAAAGACTTATCTAAAAAAATCAAAAAATCAAAAAATATATAAAAAAAAACTTATCTTAAACAATAATTAAACAAAATTTACAGACAGTTAAGTAAGATAATATTGCTGTTAAAAATACAGTTAAGTAAGATAATATTACTTCTTTTCATAGACCAAAATGGAGTAAAGTTTGAAAAGCCTTAATTGAAAAAAAACTGACATTAAACCCACAAAATCTTTTTTTAAAAGTATTAGAAAAATAGAGCAGCTGATTATGATAATATTCCTGATTTGTTGATTATCTAATTCTCTTAAAATTAATTTGACATATTTAATATAATTAATTTATTGATGCTTCTACCTTTCCCAGTAAATGAAAGAAAGCTAATATTAAAGCTGTTTGGAAAAACAGAGAAAAAAAACAAACCAATTAATTATTGACCAATATCTATTTTTCTGATATTGGCCAAAGTATTTAAAAAAATTATAACAAAATAAATCGCCAACTTCAGTTGCTTAAATTCAGCAGTAAAAATTTAGGAATTATTCAAGCTGTGATATAGCTGTGATAATGGCTACTAACTCCAGGCTTGACTCAATAGATAAGAGATTATATATTGGAGCTAATTTCTTAGAGATTTATCAAAAGCCATTGATAGCATAGAACATCAACAATTATTAAAAGAACATATTAAAAGATTTATGGATTAAAAGCTATTTAGAAAACAATTGAAGAATAAAAAACAATTCAGAGTTAACTCCCTGGAAATATTGGAAAAATTAACAAAAAATGCTCCTCTTAAATATCCCTGGAAAAATTAACAAAAAATGTTCCTCTTAGTTAAATGTGAGTCTGATGAACATGTGCAATTTGCAGCTGAGATTACCCATTTAGCAGCAGCTCCTACTTTTGAATTAGTAAAAGAAAAGTTGACATTGGTTTTTGAGAAAACTAAAGTATATTGCAGCAAAACTAAAGTATATTGCAGCAAAACTAAAGTATATTGCAGCAAAACTAAAGTATATTGCAGCAAAACTAAAGTATATTGCAGCAAAACTAAAGTATATTGCAGCAAAATTAAAGTATATTGCAGCAAACTTGATGTGAATACAAATAAAACTAAACTTATAATCTTTAAAGCGAAAGAAAAAAAACTTCAGATGATTTCAAGATATTTCTGAAAAATGTTGACATAAAATCCCTTAAAAGTGTGAAATGTAGACATTAAATTTTTTAAAAGTGTGAAATTACTAGAAGTTGATATTAATCGACATCTTAGATTTAAAAAAAAAGATTGATTCAGTAGTAAAAAAATGCCATTCAAATCTTGGAATGATTAAGAGCAGCTAACCCTTCTATAATAAGGATGTTCATAAAAACTGACCATGAAGATAACAATAAACTTAAATTATTAATTTCTACTGCCAGCCACGGTAAAAAAAAATTTTGTTTAGTGGGAACAAAATTGTATTACAAAACTGTAGATATAATATAAATATAAAAAGTAGAAAGAAATTTGGCAAATATAAAAAAGGATGATTAATACTAACAAAAAAATAAAAAAAGTTTTTGTTTGCGCAGCAGAAGAAGGATCAGTACTTAAAAGATTAATTAAAAAAAGGTTGCAAATAAAAGTACAGGTATTCAGCTGTTATGGAGGTAAAAGTAGAAATGTACACAACAAGCAGTAACAAACTTTTCACATAATTTTATATTGTAGCTGCTATGTTACAACTATATGATAACAGTTTTATTTTAATGCTAAACTTTTCAAATAAAGTTGATTGATAGCTTAAACTTACCAATACAAAAAAATGACAGTAACTTGATAACATAATCAGGAACTTTTTCTTCCTTTTCATAAAATGGCTCAACAACATACTGTGCAAATATCATTGCAATTATAGCACCTGCAGATGGTCTTATCACCAATGTTGCTGTCCATGAAAATAAAAAGGCAGGAATGGGGCCAAATGCTGCAAGTAAATATGCATGTTCTGCTCCAGAACGAGGAATTGATGTACCCAATTCTCCATAGCAAAGGGCACCCAACAAAGAAATTAATCCAGAAAGTACCCATACTATTAGAGATAAACCAATAGAACCAGATTTTATCAAAACACTACTTGGAGATAAAAATATACCACTTCCAATTATACTTCCTACTATTAATCCAACGCCACCTAAAACAGATACATTTTTTTCTAATTTAACGTTGATTTGTTCAGTCAAACTATGTTCTTCAGTAGTATTAAGCGCAACAAGCTCTTGATCTTTTTCAAGTTTCATCTTTAGTTGAAATAATATAAAACTTTGAGTTTTTTATTTAAAAATAACAAATAGTAACGTTATAATGTAGATCAATATTGAAATGAACTTTCACTAATTTCATATACACTATTTCAATAAATTAATAGAACTAATTTGGTTTGAATTTCATGTTTATTGTCTTTTTTGCATAAATAATTGTATAAAACTTTTTTCATTTTTTTTACTTTACACTTGATTGTATCTGTTCACAAGGAAACTCAACGCGGTCATTGCAATCTATTAAATTTTTAATTCATAGTACATTATTCATTTATAACCTCTATTGATTTACCAAAATATATCAATTGCACTTTCAAACATAATTTCTTTCTTACATATCTCAATAGCAATTTTCAACAAAATATCAATGTTTACAATTTACAATGAGGTTTTACAATGCGGGGGTTTCAAACAGAAGATTTAAAATGCGGTGATTATTAATTTTTATATCAAATAAGGAACAAAGGTTAGACAATAAATTTAAAGTTTTGATTTATCCGGTTGGGCAGTGCAACATTTTTTTATCGATTATAATGTAAACTAGGATAAGAAAATTCCTTATCCTATCTTATATCCTATATTTCTTATCCTATATCAAAAAAACTTATCTTTTTACTTTTCCTGTTTACACAGGAAAAATACATCCGGCCGGATAAAATAATTTTTTAAATTAGATGAAGTTTTAAAGATACTGTTATTTGTTATATTTATTGTTATTTCTTGTTTATATTAACGATATCTACTCATCTTCCAACATAATTAAGTTTGTTCTTTTGCTGATGATAAACAAGTATTTTTTAGACACACGAACATTAGCCCATTGTTTAATTACACACAAACATTACATTTCGGATATTTTGTTGGTGCGCATTTAAGCGTCATTAGCATCGGCCATAGCAACAACATTTTTTTTTTGTTAAATCATGATTATTAATGCTCCTCTGAATGATAAACTGAACTGCCTAAAAATTTAAACATTTTATGGTTTATTATGCCAACTTGGTTTGCAATTTATTACAAAAGTCCTGTATTAGATTAGTGTTTTAGGTATAAAAACAGAAACAGAATCAAAATGTTCAATTAATTTTATATATATTCTGAAAATTATTTTCACGGATATTTAAAAATAGTATTGAAATACTAATCTTAAGTAAACACTTTAAAAAATAATTTTATTAAGATGTATATATATATATATATATATATATATATATATATATATTATATATATATATATA